>VZTU01005285.1:4361-22544 GCA_013400835.1 Zapornia atra
GGGGCTGTAGAATTTGTCAAGGTTCGTGGGGTTACTTATTTTTCTGAGAAACTGTTTTTCTTCTCCCTGTCAATTTGCTTCATTGAAAGAAAAATCAAATCCTGGCTATGACTCAACAGTAGACTGAATAAATTAAAAAGAAATGGCATCCTTATCACTGAATTGCAGTGACTGTGAAAGGCTGCAGAAACGTTCTAGGAGTAGCGCATCGTTCTCACATAGTGTTCTCTTTTTGGGTGATGTGGGAAGGAAAAGGATTTAAGGAAAATAATGGCCTTCCTTTACAGTGATGTCAGGTCAACAAAGCTTTTAAGCATATTAGCATACTATAGGAACTATTTAGGAGAGCAATTTCCTAAGTCACGCATAGACATCTATAAATAAGTATAAATATGTAAAAAAAATATAAGTATAAATAAGTATATCGTTGGTACTCAACCCAAAATCTTTTTTATCTCTACAGAAAGAAAGAGAATTGTGGAAGGCTTGTAGCAAAGCATATCTCTAAGCAGATAAAAGGAAATACTTCTATTTCAGAGCATAAAGTCATTCTAGGGAAGTGACTGCCATAAGAACATCTCTGAGATACATTGTGCTGTGGTTTTTCTTTAAACATACCAAGAATGAACTAAATAATTGTAAGACAAAGCAGCTCTTGGAAACTAGCAGAACAGTATGCTAGTGCAATAACTTAATAGTTCTCCAGAATTAAGTCTGAATAGTTTTCTTTGTTCCACAGATAGGTACTAGACAGGTACTTCTGTTTTTACTATTTGTTTTGAAAGGATTTCAAAGTCAGTTTATCACAGACAGGATTTTGAATTAAATCTGATTCTGAAATTAAAACTTGAGATGAATGGTCTGCAAGTGAAAACAACTCATAATCACAGGCTTAGCATTTTTCCTGATTTAACTGAACTGACATGAAATGACATTAAAGTTAATGCTAAGCACAAGCTTCACAGCTTTGTTCCCAGTGAATGAGAACACTCACTGAAGAACACAAGACGACCCTAAACATTTCCACCTCTCTTTTACCTAGACAGTATTTTCTGGGAAAAGCTGCACAAATTCTTAGCATCTGTGACTATTTACTTTTTATTTTCCCCATCATTCAAGAACTCTGTCTCTTTCAGCCTCAGTTCATCCCTCTAGAAGGGCTGGCCCGAGCTGTGCACAGCATCCCACATAAGGTTCTCTGTGCTGTGTGCATTGGTGCTAACATCTCCCTCTCTATACTGAAATTTCATCCCTAGACACATATCCAAAGAACACACCAGCCTTTGTTTCACACTGTTGTATCACATAGCTGCCTTATGCTCTACCTCCATTTTATCCCAGTTCAGTGGGTTTTTTTGAGAGTTCTTGCACCTACTCTAGGCATCTCCTTAAAAGGATTTAGCTCCATAATGCTCTATGGATATGTCCTGTCAAGCACCAGATGTTGCAGGAGTTAGTTGCATCAGAGTAGTAAAATGAGAGAAGGGGGAGAAGAGCTGCTGACAGTTGAGGACCAGACTCAGCCAAGCAAGGAGCCTTGCCGGTCATTAGCTGTACCTCCTTGGTTTGACTTCTCTGGCCACATCCCCAGTTACTCATTTATATTAGCTCCCTTCCCATAGGGTGTTTAATCCCTCCTTCCTCATTTGCCAGCTCTGGCTCTTTGCACAGTGAGCTGCAAGCAGTAGTTTGTGCCTCCCAACGCTGCTTGGCTGTGGGCACAGGGGAGCTGTCCCTCAGGGCGCAAGGCTGTTGGTGGAGTAAGGAGGCTGTAGAGTACCAGCAGCTCCCAACAGCTCTGCAGTGGAGCTGACAAAACAGTAAGCATCAGAAGATACAGATGGTCCTGCCAGTCACTTTTGCACCTGGATTTACATGTGCCTATCTTAGGTGATTAGAGACTGCTGTGGTGGGAGCGTAAGGTACTAAAGAGCTGATACCACATTGTCAGCACTGGTGGCTACAGCTGTTGATGGTGTTAGCTACCCGGGTGATGAGGCCCAAGAGCGTTTTCAGGAGACAATCTGGAAATTAAATGGGCACCTCCTTTCTTCTACCTGCCTAGTCAAATTTGGGATCTTTTCCTTTTACACAATAATTCCCAATGTTTCTGTGTCTGACTACACACCATGTGATGGTGGTGGTAGGGGGGTTAATTTCCCAGACCTGAAACATGTCTTATCCTGCTGCTCAGCTGCTTCTTTCCCTGCTTTCTCCCTCCCCAAATATTCTTAGCTGCTGCTTTTTTTTTTTTTCTTAGAGCAAAACCAGTCTTTCCCATATCTCAGGATTATGCTTTTTCAGTAATGACCAGTGAGTTGGGGGGAGAACTCTGTTTTCAGCCTGTGCCCGTATTTTCAAGACCCTTGCTTTTACGCCATGCCCAGACTGTGTATCATGAAGAGAAACACAAGGGATAAATCTCTGGGTCACACAGCAAGTTTCTAAAAAAGGTTGGTAACAACCATAACAGGACAGGAGTGGGGGCTCGCCCTGAGAGTATCTGCACAGTTAGCATGATGGGTGACCTGGTACTAGCACTGACAATACTCTATTTACCAGGCCACTGAGTACAAAAATGCTTACGTAGTTACACCATATTTGTGTGCTTGGGTTAAACCAAGGTAATATTAATGTCTGTGTAGTGTAGTTCTCATTTCACAGGTGCAAGAGGCTTCTGCTTTGGCTACACTTCTGTGTAACTTTAGGTAAATCACTTTGTCCCTGAGGCTCAAAGGTACTTGGTCCTTCATTATTGCTGTGCTTTTGTTGAATCCCAGCCCTGAATTAGGTTCTCTGGTAGGAGATGTCAAGACAACTTGATATCTCGATCCCTAGGTAATAGCCAAACAAAAAGCCAGGAGTTAGGAATGAAATGCAGAAGGCATCTTTTATCTGTGCCTGGAATCCTCACATATTAATGTGTCCTTGGGGAGTTGCATCTATTTTCTCTGTTATTAAATGAACAGCGAGAGAGAGAGAGATACTCAGTAGCTCACCCTTACAAAGGCATACCTGGTGTGTGCTGTTGTGAGTTGAAATCATTGCCCAGTCTGATTCAACGCAGATTTGTGCCTGCTAGGGAACATTTCCCTCATTCACTCATTGAACTGTTTACTGATGCTGGTTCCATCAGTCTAAACCTGAGCATCCATACTACAGATGGATGCCCTCCCCACTCATTCATGGGGTAAACGGTTTGGCCTTTCTTTGAATAAATGTTGAGTGTGTATGTATTTGTATACATGCAAAAGCATGCTCAATGAATACTTCAGGAAAGATGCTTATTCTGAAGATCCTACTCTCAAGAAAGTGTAAGAGAAAATGTCATTTAGCTGTTTATTTAGGGGTTGCTTCTACACTCTGCAGAGGATTTTGCACGTACTCAACTTGAAGTAATTCAGGTATTTATGCAGAAATTTTGAGGCTATTACTGGGATCCAATAGATTAACTAGGCATTTGGAGGGCAAGTAGGTGCCACTTCATCTTGGCTTTCAACTTTGTCTTGTCTATAAAATGGCAATACCACCTCCAAGTTTGAGGGCTTTTAGTATTCCTCAGACACAGTCAGTATCTTTCATTGCACCCCTCTTTTTCATCAGGTTGAGTTGTTCCCAGGATGGGAAAGAAACAGCTGCCAGAAGCAAGGCAGGATAATATGTACTGGAGGACAGAAAAGTTGTTAATAAAAATTGTAGCTTGGTACTTTTGAGACAAAGTAGTTGGAGACATCCACCTTCCTCATTTTACAGCCTATAAAAGCCTTAAAGATTAAAGCTTAAAGCTGGATCTAGGCAGGGATTTTCAGTGCATGGCTGCAGAAAGAGAATTATCAAGTCTGTGTAATAGGATGAAATTCTCTGTGTAGGTAGGGGCTTGGGAGAATTGAGCAGGTCAAGTGGCCAGGATGTGGGGCAGGCAGAACACTTTGTGGCAGGCCTAGCAGAAAAGTAATGGGCCATCCCTTCAAGGGGAAAATCTGTAAAACTTCCTATTTCCTTACAGATATGGGCACATTTGAGTATCCACAGTTAAGTGTCAGGATAGAGATAGGGTTCACAGCATAGCATCTTCCCCATTGTCTCTCACTCTTTTCCTTTGAGTGCTGATAAATGGTTTGGCCTTTCTTGGGAAGCATGTGCGCCGCTCAGGGGCCGCTCCATTGCATTGTGGGAAATTACTCATCCGGGGAGCGCTCCTTCTGAGATCAAAAGGCTCAACACTATTCTTCCAGTTCCTCTACCTTCACTGCCATGCTAAAAAAAGTTAGAATGATTGCAAGGAAACACTAGACTAGAGGGACTTGTAGAGTCTCCTGTGGTGATAAAATACCCTGTGGGGATAAAACACCTTCCGTGTGAGCAAAGGGGACCGGAGCTGCTGGCTGTTCCCTTATAGCCAGGCTCTGATCCCCATTATGCTGGTGCTGATGGCACCACAATATCCAACCCTCCAAGGCTGGCTTAGGCAATAGCATTGCTACAGGGATAAAAATTCATTCCTTTGAAATTAAAATATTGAATTTAAAAGTGACAATTACAGCAAGAATTTGAGAAACAGAATTTGGGCCTCACTCTTGTCTGTAGCCAAACTGTGGTGGGGATTTTTTTGAGGGAGGGGCTTTATTCTGAAAAGCAGTTCTAAGAGGAAGGAAATTTCCCAAACACACTAAGATCTTGCAAGGACTTTAGAGACTAAATTGCCTGTCTAAAATAGCATAGTAGCCTTAAGGAAAAGTTGGAATCTGAAGTATAGTCCTGTGACTTAGCTATAAACCCAGTTTTCCTTTGAGGACTAGATGCCTTACTGAGATCTCTGGAAATAGTGCTTTGATTGAGATCCTTCACATAATTAATCATGCATGGGTAGCATTTGCAACATGCAGACACCAGAAGTTCCAGTTTTCCCCTTAGAACCCCACTGGAGTCTTTTCAAAATCTTGACTCTTCTGCCCTAAGAAGGACCCACCAACCCTCTGATGCAAGGAAATAAGAGTTAGACCTCCAGTCCCATGGGAAGGAGCAGCTGGTATTGTGAAGTCTGTAAATGTCTGTAGAGTACGACTGCAAATGCTAGAGACAGCCTTTTCTCCACAGATATGGTTGACCAGCTGCATGAAGTGATGTCAGTGACTCTTACATGGCCTTAGATGGCAACTATTCCAAATGAGTAGCCTTTGACAAGAAGTACTTTATTTATGAACAGAAATAGTCATTTCTAGCATAAGACATGGTGGAGGTCCTGCAGAAAGTTTTCAGCATCTCCCTCTACTTCATTGTGCTCAAATCAGATGCAAAACAGCTGCTCCAAGTCCAACCTCCCAGCTCCCGTGTGAGTGAAGAGCTGGCTTTGATCTCTCATCAATAAACAAATACAGGAAAGGGTTTTTCAGTGGATGGGAGCAGTCCTGTTTCCAGGTAACCACATCCTTTCCTCATTGATCACTATGGAAACCGGATTCCCTCCTTCTGTTCCACCAAATGAGAAAGCAAGTTTCCCTGCTAGCAGAGAGGGGAACTCTTTGATTTCCTATTCCAGTCCTTGACTCTGCAATAGCAGAGGGTCACTTTCAATTCTAATGCAAGGCGCTTAAATTTCAGCAATGTTGAAACAAACAGACACCCCAGGCAGTCTCACAGCTGCTTCAAAATAACCTGCTCAAAATTCATTGAAAAGAAATGAAAGCCTTTTTTTTTTTCCTAGAGAATTGTGTGATTATGGGCAAACAAAGGCATGGAACACAATTCAGCTCTCATACCTTCCACTAGCCCTTCCTGGTTGATCAAGCGTTTCCGCCTACATGTTAATTACCATCATTCTTAGCTGGCACAAAGGAGTTTTGGAAGGCTTTCATCATGAACTTGAACTGCTCTAAGGTCAGGATGAAACTTTCTGAGAACATGGTTGCCATCATAAATGGTGTTTCCCAAACTGCCTCCTGTCTGCATTTGTTCAAGCCTTCTCCTTACCAAGCTGTGAGAGCATCTAGCTGACATGGAGAGGTGGCATTACAAAACAATAGACCTCACCTTTTGTTTTAGTCAAAATGCCCACCAGACAGTACTGATGTCACTTATGCTTCCATCTCCACTTCAGGTGTTCACAGTTTGGAGCACAAAAGAAAGGCAGTAGCAAGTCACAGAATCATAGAATCATCAAGATTGGAAAAGAACACTAAGATCATGAAGTTGAAATGTCTGCCCAACACCACCGTGTCAACTAAACCATGTCCTGGAATGCCACGTCTGCGTGTTTTTGAAACACATACATAAAGTGTGGAAAAGTGTGTCCAGCAGGTCTAAGGAGGTGATCCTCCTCCTCTACTCTGCCTTGGTCAGGCCCCACCTGGAGTGTTGTGTCCAGTTCTGGGCTCCCTGGTATAAAAAAGACAGGCACCTCCTGGAGAGAGTCCAGAGAAGGGCTACGAAGATGATTAAGGGGCTGGAGCATCTCCCCTATGAGGACAGGCTGAGAGAGCTGAGACTGTTCAGTCTCGAGAAAAGAAGACTTAGGGGGGACCTAATTAGTGTTTATAAATATCTTAAGCAGGGGATGCAGGGAGAACTGGCCAGCCCCTTTTCTGTGGTCTGTGGGGACAGGACAAGGGGCAATGGCTGCAAACTGGAGCACAGGAAGTTCCGCACCAACATGCAGAAGAACTTTTTCCCAGTGAGGGTGACAGAGCCCTGGGACAGGCTGCCCAGGGGGGTGGTGGAGTCTCCTTCTCTGGAGATAGTCAAGACTCGTCTGGACGCCTATCTGTGCAATATGAGCTAGGGAGCTGCTTTGGCAGGGGGGTTGGACCCGATGATCTCTCGAGGTCCCTTCCAACCCCTACATTTCTGTGATTCTGTACAGCAATAGTGACTCCACCACCTCTCTGAGCAGCCTGTTCCAATGCTTGGCCAGGCTCCCAAACATGATCAGGTGCTTAACATTTGTTGGAATGCTTTTAATGGCAAAAAGCTGGGGTTTTGTTCGGTTTCTGTTTGTTTATTTCCAATGGTTTCAATGATTCTGTCTCATGGTGTTACCCAAGTCCTGCCATATTCAGTGTGTTTGCTAACATAAAGAACTGTGGTTTTCTTTCTTGGTAGCACATCAGGTGTATGCAGCTGTTAAAACTTATGGTGGTTATGTCCTGTTAGCACCTCAAATGAATATATCAGCATTTTCCTCTACTTCCAAAGCTTGCATACTGACATCTTAGCTTCCCATACATTTCACCTTGTCTATTTATGTGTCTTTATGCTGGAATCTTTGCAGGTCTGCAGCCATAAATGATACTATCCATTCATCCTCAAATTACAATTATTGCTTAAAAGCTAAAGGCATCTGGAGTTTCAGACAACCAAGTAAAACAAAACAGCCCTTCCTGCTATTAGCTTCCATGACAATCAGAGAATTAGTTTCCAGTCTAGCAGATGATTTCCAACAAAATCACATTGCTCTTTTAAATTGCTGCCACTGCGGTTGGGGTGGGGAGAACCACGGACAGACAGGTTTTGCCCCTATGCTTCATGTTGCTTTTACATGGTTTATCACATTGAAATTCCTAATTTCAAGACAAGAAGAGTCTTCCAGTGAAAAATGTGCAAGACCATGGAGCCAAGTTTCAAATTTTTAATTTTTTTTTTCATAAAATGATGAAAATTTAATATTTTGCTCTGGCTGGCATTTTGTTTATTTGTTTGTTTGTTTGTTCAAAATTTTTGAGTGATCTAATAAAAGGAATTATTTTACTTGGTCTTCCTCTGGATATTTGTAAGCCTGCTTTTTATCCCCCCTCCAAGCATGCCACAGGTGAAACTGGCAGAGGCTAGTCACACATTATGTACAGTATTGGTCCAATTCTAATTTCAGGTGTACCCAAGGAACATCGAATGTGGCACAAGCAAAAAGCTAGAGAGCTTTTCCTCAAAGTATATTGTTGGAGGCTTATTCCCTGCAAGAGAAGTCAATCTTGCAGGTCTTGGGAAAACGATCTATGTGAGTTTTGTTACAGACTTCAAAGGGCCAGGATTTCAATCCAGATGAAAACCTTGGAAAAAAGCCTCACTTTGGCCACTGCATCAAAGGACTGGAGTGATGTAAAATGAAAGCTAAAAGCCCCTTTTCTCATCCAGAGGATGATTCTCTCCAGCAGAGACACCATGTAAAGCAGCACACAGCCTCACTCCAGATGCCTGTGCATTCCTTTCCATTGATGGATGCCCATCTCAGTTTAAGAAAAGCAATAGGAAGATCCAGACTTTGAATTTACTTCAGCGTAAGATGAGACGGCATTCCTCATCTTTAAAGTATTGCCTCTTCTCCACACAAGGATCTAATCACCAGAACATAAGCTTATGAACAACACTATAGGGAAAAAAAATATGTTTTCCCCTTGCATACGTGCACATACCACGTAGTACAGGTCCAAGAAGATACTCTGGAATTAGACTGTCAGATGCTAATTTTTTTTCATTCTTCAAAGAGCTTCTGTTGCTATTCTGTTGCTAATCCAAGTTGCTATTTCATATATGATTATAATTAACATGTGAAAAAAATACTCATTGTATCCTCCTAACTTCCAGTAACTGTCCTAATTGACAGGCAGCAAATTCTCCTTTGTGATAAAACTCATCACAAGCTAGCTGGAAAGTAGATTAGAAAGGCCTCTCTGATTCTCTTATCAAGCCCCACTTTGGTTTCACATCAGATTTACTTATGGCTTTATGCTGCAGTAGCAAAACACGCAGGAGTAGCAGCTCTGAAGAGTTCTTTGGGTTGCTGTCATCTCATAAGGAGAAGCAGCTGTTTACATACAGACTGTAAGCATGGGCTGGGGCTTTTGTAAACTGAATGCAGCTGTAGGCTTGTGGAGTTCTGGTTCCACGGTCAGCCTTGGAGAGGCATCAGAAACCCAGTTAGCGTGTGTGTGTGTGTGTGTGTGTGTAGAAGCACACACATATTTGTGTTCTGGTATCTCTCAGGCTCAATTTCATGTCATATTAGGAGGAAAAAGAATTACAGTTGGGTTCTTGAATCAGCTGCCTAGGAGAGGTAGAAGATAAATGTCTGCTGGCAGTGTATGTGTGCCACGTGGAGATGCTCACCCTGCACCCTCCAGGTAAGCTCCGGGATCAGCACGACTGTGCCCTTGCAGAGTTCCTGTTAAATATCCATTCTGATCCACAGCTGCATTAACAGAGGGAATGCTTCAGAAGCGCAAAGGCGCTACTTCTCAGTGTGCTGGGCTCTGCAGGCGTCCGGGCACGCTTACAGCGAGCTGGCCTCTCTGCCCACGGCCGCACTGACTACACAATATTCCTTCAGCCCATTTTCACAGTTGCAAAGCAGATTTCACAACACAACTGAGGATTCTGCAAATGGATTTTGCTCACAGATGTTCCCCCATGTATCACAGAAAACAAAAAAAACCTTTTTAGTAAAGATCCCTTGCACTCCAATAAACTTAATGGTTTAAGCACAGGACAGGAACAGTTGGACTCAATGATCTTAAAGGTCTTTTCCAACCTTGTGAGTCTTTGATTCTGTAATAAGTAATGTTGACTGCAAATACCAAGATGTAAGTAAGTTTGCAGAACCAAAATATATTTTTTAAAAGTCACACAAATGATTTAAGGAAATTTTCAAAACCTATTTTTTCTTTAATTCTTTGTTAAGCTACTGGCTGTTTTGGCCAGCTTTGGAAGATGCACTAGTGATTTATGCCTCAGAAAGAGAGTAATACAGGTGATCACCTAGACAGGAAGGCTTAGCTTGCAAATATTTGCGAAGCAGAACTGAGAGTCTTGGATGGAAGCACAATAAAAATAAAAAAAAAATCATAAATCTTACAGAGAACTCATTCTGCAATTGAGCTAGAGTTTATTCTGACTAGTATGAAATATGAGACTTTTCCAAATAGCAACCACAAAGAGAATCAAAGCAAGGAAACTGTCAGCTTACTGTGTAATGTCAAGAGGGGTCACTTTGACTCTTAGCTGTTGCTGCCTTCATAGAAACTTAGTGGCACTATATGCAATGTTGGGAAGTACCAAACTCACTCAGAGGCTCCTAAAAATGTTATCCAAGAGCCACCTTACCATTTTTAATAATTATACTATTCACCAGAACCCCGTCTGTAACAGCCAGTACCAAAAACTGCAAAGGAGATCAATACCAGAATAGGTCCCTAACCTGCCTGTGCCCCTCACTCAGTTCCCTCAACAGAGAAAGGCTGTTTTTTGCCCCAGCACACCTATTTTCAGCAAGGGTTGCAAGGAAGGGACAGTTTCCAAGGATCTAAAATCTTACGTCATGTAACCCCAAAAACTTTGCGAAAAATTCTGCCATTGCTGACAGGAGCTAATTAGTGAATCCTGAAGGCAAGTGTGAAGGAAGGGGTTAAAAGGGAGCTGCGATAGAAGTAGTGCTGCTTAACAGTTGCTGTGATGTTTTACCAACCATTATACAAATTAATTGATGCATAGGGTCCTGCATTGTTTATTGCTTAAGCTAATTGAAGCATAGGGTCTTGCATTGTTTTGATAAAGGTTAGCTCCTGGAAGTTGCTTTGTGAGCCAGCAAGAACTGACCCTGCAGTTTGGATAAGAACCAAGAGATGACTGAGCCTGCGCAGGAACAAAAGGTTACTAGCCGTGATGAAGAGGAGCCACCGGCCTTCATCCTGACGACCACCAACGACCACCACAAGGAGGCAATGTGCAAGCGCAATGGGGAGGAACTTATGGAAATGAGTTCTTGGAACTAATTTTAATACGAAGCAGCGGGGGGGATAGGTCATGCATATGTATAGGCGTTTGGTGAAATCACATGAATATGTAACACTTGACGGTATAAGGTGAGACGGTGAGTTGCTACCTGGCGCACACGACTTCGGTGGGGTTACCCCCCCCGCCCCGTGCAGCCCGGCGCCGAATAAACATACCAACTTTACAGTCTTACAGATTGTGGAGTTTGATTTCCGCACGTCAGGTGCATGATACAAGAGCAGGACTTCAGCTGTTCAGGTGCACGCAGTTAGTGTTTTAGCCTTTTTTAGCCTCTTGGTGCAGTGTAATTTCCCATTGTTCCAGTAGGTAGAGCTCTGGCTTCAAATATTTTCCAGAAAAGCAGCTGGTCTGTTCATTTCGGTTGAGCATCGTCTCCACAGCTGCATGACTTTGTGTTTTAGGTTAAAGATTTGAAAAAAAACAAACCCAAACCAAAGCACAAGCATTCTGGTTGCATTTCCATAATTGGTAGGAAGCTAAAACTGGGATCCCATCAGCTGGACAAGTCTTAATCTCACTGTAACAACTGTTAAGACTGCCTACAAACAAATATGAAGTTATACGGGCTGAAAAACTATGCCACAAGCACAGCTATCTCAATAGAAAGGGTGCACTGTGAGGCAACATGAGGCAGTAAGATTTTCTGTCATGAACAGAGAGATGGAACATCCACTCCTTTGTACTCCCAAGAAGCATCACCAGGAAAAAACAAAACCACTTCTTATTTCTTTCTCCTTCCCACCCCCACCTCTCCTGAAAGTCAGGAAAGAAACTCTTCAAGATGATGGTAATCCTGTGGTGTGGATTAATGTATTTTTAGTGGGGTTTTTTTTAGCTAAGACTTCAAACATGATAAAAAAGAGAATCTGGAAAACTTTCTGGTTTTTAAATTGTAGTTTGTTTAAGCTGTATGTAAACATTTGTTTTTCCCCCTAGTAGTCCCCCAATGTAGTTCCTAAATCAGTCAGAGCTGTCTGGTTTAGATGAAGGCTCACCACACCCATAGTACTGTTCCAGCTTGTGGATTATCATAGATAGCTTGCAACCCCCAAATATGCACAGTTTCTTGACCTAGCCTTTTCTGAACCTGGCCCAGGTCTGCAGTGATTATTACAGAAACGTTTACTAGCTGGAGAGAATGAGATCTCTGCTTTTACTTCAGTTTCTTATGAACAGCTGTCTGTACCTGAAGGGCAACCACCCGCCAGGCTTCTTCCCACCAGGGAGCTCCCACTGAACATGAAGACTGAATCCCAAGAGATTCAATTGCCAGACATTGTCTCTCCAGCCCAGCCCTGAGATGTGGTGCCAGATAAACAGGTGGGGGAGGCNATCTAGGCCAAATCTTTGGAGGCTGAATCAATAAGACATTTTTAGATAATAAATTGAACTCTAAACACAATGAAACAATTATTGACATTTCACTACCCTTCCTGGATTTAATTGATAGCCTTATACTAATTCGTTTGTTCCTTCTGAAAAATACTGGTCCCACCCAAGGCATCATACTTCTGTAGCAGATCTGTAATTATGGAGCTGTTTGAAATGGCTTACAAATCACAGTTAGAGGCCTTGTAGGAAAATATGAATAAAGAAGCATGCCATTCAGAATGCCACCGGTGTTACAGTAAAGAGAAAATGAAGTAATGTGTTCTGGCATCAGTGAACAGTGGTGTTTTCAATGCAGGCAACATTAATTGTACTGCTTTCCATGGAATTAGAGTGGCAAGTGCATTTTGTTGGGTCTGAGTTCTCCAGTGTTAGAAAGTAGCATAGTTCCATCAAAATCAATGACTCTATGTTTGCAGAGGATCAGAGCAGTAGCGTTTTGCTTTCTTCCCTGCAGCCTGCTGACATTATATCATTTTACTCTGCTATCTTTCATTATCAACATCAGTTGATAGCAGTTCTTAACATGTTTGGGCCATTCACGCATAGCAGAGCTGCACTTGCTGGCTTAGGCAACACCAGAGACGATGTGTTAACCTCAGTAGTATGTCTCCCTTAATCCAATATTAGAATTGCCATGGCAACCTCTTAGCAACATAGAAGATGAAAACGGAACGAGAAAGGAAAGATGCAGTCAGCTCAAATGATAGTTTTAGGGGCAAAAAAAACCCCCAAACAACATGAATTTACTAGCTTTGGGAAAACAGAAGAAAGAAGACTAAACTGCATCAGAGAAGTTCATCTTTCAGATTCCCGGGTGGGTTAGTTCCTCATGTCTTTCACATCCTTCTGTTTTTTTGTGTTAGCAACTGAAATAGCCAAGTTGATGTGATGCCTGCCCTGGACATTGCATCACAGATCACTCTGGGGTCCTCCAGTCCTTGCAGAGGCTTGTTTTTGCCTGCTGGGAAATGCTGGTACTTTGGAAGTAGCTCATTGTTTCTCTGTGGCTGGCCATCCTTTTTAGCATAATCTTCTACCGTGGGCTGTGGTTCAGATACCCAGCCTATATTTTAGATTTTAGTTACGACCAGTTTTACTGGAAGCTCAGCTTCAGGTCTTGGGCTTTTTTTCTAACTGTGGGAATTTCCTTCTGAGAGTCTGCCTTATCCTGCAGAATACGCTGAGTGATATACCTGTATTCAGTCACTTGACAGATTTTGACTGCACAGGCAAGATTTAAAAGATGCTTAATGAAGCTGGATAACTAGGCTGACACATGTTGAAGGTGCTACCACAAGTGCAGATAAACCTCACCTCTGAGTTGGTTGGATATAAATCAGCTCCAGCCTGGGAACCATGGAGCTGTGGTAACATCCAGGATAATACAGAGGATGAATATTGCATATATATGTTCACTGGGACACAACAATGAGACAACATGGGTAATAACATCATTTCTAGTAAGTTCAGGACTTCTGTAAAGAACTTGAATTTGTCCATTTTGCAACTTGAGGATGCCCTGAATTTCAGAGGCCCAGAGTTTAGTGTTTTCAGAGAAATCAGCTGCTGATTTTGATCCTCACTGTTAAAAATACTTCTAACTGCACTCACCTGCACACACACCCTATGGTCTCAACACGTTCCTACCCATTCACCATGTGCACATAGAGCACGTGCCATGCTGTTCCTCCTGTGAGTGATCTTTGACAAGCTTATGCAGCAGGCACAAAAGGTAGGCTATGTAGATGACTCAGAAATTAGGATTTTTACAGGACTGGCAGCTGACATCATCAATTATTGTACAAATAGGCTCCACTCCTGCTGGAATACACAAGGGGGACTCATACAGTGATTAGAGTTGCTTCTAGCAAGGCTAACCTCAACAGCTACCTAAATGCCTAAGACAAGCCAAACTAATCGTTGTTTATAGATGTCTGGTGTCTAAATGTCATGTTGGAAATCACAGCAAACTACTTTCTTTATTGTAAACAAGAAAAATATATTTTATAGGTCTTTTATAGTATTAAAGACTTTTTTTTCCCCCTATTTCCAGGATAGGTCAAATAAAATAGTCCCAGGGACCAAAAGCAGGACAACTTACCCAATAATGCCAAATTAGATTAAAAGGCAGCACTGCACAAGGAAGATGTAAAATAAGACATCCCACTAGATGGCCAAAAGTTTGTTGTCTGAATATTGAAGGGGTAGGCATTTTCAATTACTAAAAGGCTTCTGATATTCTTCAGTTTTATCAATTGGCATTTATTAATGGGTAGATAAAAGCAACTTAGTGAAGGTGCATTAAAAATAAAGTTTGTGAAAATCAGTAAAGCAACTTTTTCTAAATTATACTGGACTTAACAATACTCAAAAGATTTACTGTCTGGTAAAAACCTTTGCATATCTGCATAGACTTATCATAAAAGCTGATGCCCATTGTCCACTTATACAAACAGGTAAAAAATGATGTTCTTCAAAGTCACTGCAAATTCTTTAATATGGTTTATCTCCTATATTCAGGCATAATACCATCTCACCCTTTTCTGAGCATGTGAACTCCAACTCTGCTTTGAGACAGTTGCTAATCTGACTTCCTTTAAAGCACCGCTACTTATTCTCTATTCATTGCATTTTATGGAACTTCAATCAGTAATAATTAAGACTATTCTTGTAACTCAGTTATAAGTGAATCAGAAAAGGTTCCAGTCTTTGCAAGGAATGAAGTCTGAAACACCAGCTGGAGACAAACTGTATATGGGGACAATCGATCACCTATGAATGAGAATATATAATGTGGCTGCTCACAGCAGCAGCACCAGACTAGGCATAATGGCCCAGAAAATCACTGTCAGTGTAACAGGCTTTGATTTCCTGACTCTTCAAATAAGGCAATGAGTACTTTACTTCCTGGTCCAGAAAGCAGCAAGATAGTAACCTTGTAATAACATATTTGTGCAAAACTCAGCTATTCTGTTGCAAGAGTTTAGAAGCTGATCTATTTTGTGCTATTATTTTTTTCCTGCTCTTGCACAACTTTTTAATTCACAATGCAGCCTGTATTTTTAAGTATGTGACTGCTGCTTATAATAAGACTAATAAACAGACACTGATTCCAGAAAGGTTCTTAAAATGGGAAAATACACATAGAGAATAGACCATAATGACCTATTTTTTTTAAGGGAAGCTTGAGCTAATGGTGGCTGAATTATTATTCTCTTCCAAAATCACTTTGAAAAGTCCAATGGAAAAATAAACCCTCCAGAAATGCTGTTTTTTAAAAGCTGTATTTGAATAGTATATTTCTGTATTTATGCCTGTGGCATTAAAATTAGACCAAATGAGGTAGCAGCAGTTGGTTATATTGGCAATTAGGTGTTATACCTCTTCCATGTAGTGTGCATACCATTTTCAACTTATTTCAAGATGCACATAAACAGAGAGCTTTAAATTTTCAGGAAATAAGTTCCCTAAGTGCAGGTAGAAGTAAGGCTGAAGAGGCCAGTTTACAGGATGGAAAACTCAATGTAACCTCATTAGCTTCTCCTCTATTTGTTTCACATACGAAGAAAGAGCAGTTCCCATTAGTACTCCCATTAAGCTCTTGATCTGCCTGAACCTCGTATACTACCTCCACAGGCTTTCTCCAAGACACACCAGGGATTTCCCACTAAATCCCAAACAACCTTTCTAGCTGGCAGTTCAATGTCTCATGGCATGGGGTTAGTTACTTGCAGCCAGAGGGGGGTATAGTTTGACAGTGGTAGATCTTCAGAAGGGTAGAACAGTTTAAAATGGTAAAATCTGACTATCTGCTCTGCCTACATCTGATCCTACCCCCAGATAATCCAATGGGAGAAGAAATTGGCTTAATTTAATTAAATACAGCAAATTATCCTTAATTACTCTGCAGAGGATGGTTGTATGGATACTATTTCCTGAAGTTTAAACTTCCACAGAAAGCTAAAGGAAAAATTTGATCAACGCTGTCCATAGAAACATTTATATGTGGAATTAAAATCTCAGTTCTGCATTCATCAGCTCATGATATTAAGTAGAATATGAGTCAGTACAAATCAGCAATAATGCTGGTTATGTCTGGTAACATGAATTCAATATTGGTCCAAGGTGGGAGTCTGGCATGTTTGTTTCAGTGTGGGAATGCCTTAGCTCCCTAGATGCTGCCAAGGTTGCCACATCTAATGGAGACACAAGTGTGATTCTTTCCAAGGCAGAGAGCCAGTATCTATTCCTCTTCAATACATGCTCTTGGAAGAAAACAGTATTATTGGATGCATCTCTTTACACAATGCATTAATAAGCTAGGTATAGAAACAAGCACTTCAGGGATGAAATGTCAGATAAGAACACAGTATGGACAACAGTAGAAGGGAGGATTTCTTTCAGCTAGGCCTGGAACTCAAGCCCTACACTGTATGAGGATGCAGGAGAAAGCAACTGAACATTCAGAGTGATCCCAGCAGCTGATTTCCAAAACTGCCTACACTTCCTGAAAGCGGTAAGTTGCATGAAATGTGAATAAAGTGCCCCAGAGGATCAATATCTAATGGAAGATTTGGAAGCAGAGGCCGAAGAAATCCTAAATGTAGTTTCACACTCTCTTACCTATGTCTGCAATTGAATTGGGAAGGGGAAAGCATTTGAAGTGCGGTTTGCTTTGCATTGTTACTACTAACCCAAATTGAACTAATTTCCAAGGAAATCACAGTGTGGCAAAGAGGAACTGTTAAATAAAAAAGAATGGAATTTGAAGCATTCCTGATGTCCAAATGATTTCACTGTCACTGTATTTTATCAGCACGTTCCTTCATCCGGTTGAAAGAACATTCCACCAAAACGGGTCCTTGATCCAAAAACAAGCATCATTTTTATTCTTATACTTGTGCCTTCCATTTGTTACTGCTGAAAACATATGAAAGCCAGAGAAAAAAATGTACCTGAACCACACCTGCACCCCGGGGAGACTGTATGCTGAGGGAAATTGGCTAGAGAAGACATCATTCTGCTGTCAGCACCCCCCCGACTTTATCAGGTGCAAGGCACAGCACTGCCTGGCTCTGAAGGCTGTGGAGAAGTGCTTCTCCAGTGGTGGGACAATCACAGTGTTAAAAGATCAAGGGAGCATAAACAATAAAAGCAGGGTAAACTGCAGGTTCAGATGCTCACTTTGCAGAGTGATCTGATCCGTGGCTGAATTCACACTGATTTAATGCAGGAAACAGTAATTCCAGTCCCTGATGCTCCACTGTAGCTGGAGTTTGGCACAACACTGTTCTAGGATTTTTAAATGGTACCTCATCATGAATTCTATTTAAAAAGCAACACAATACAACAGCCAACATGGTGCCTCATTACTTCTGCAGGGGATACCCCTTTCTTTTCTAAAATAACACAAATTAGAGCATAAAAGAAGAAAAGTGCCTTACTTTTTAAACAAAACCCAAACACTTCCTTTCTATCACTCACCCTTTATGAGTGATAGAAATCTCTCTCTGCTCCTCTTAGGGGCTCATGTCCTTTCCCTTAAAGAAAGAAAACATTTTTCCCCATTCTTCTTAGTTATCTTTTGAAAATGTGATCAGAAGAATGAACACATTTTTCAATCTTTAGCTTTAAACTGACCAGACACCCAGAGAAAGCCAGCACAGCCCTGCTCTCGCACCACAGTAAATTCAGCATCATGTTCCTGGGTAAAAAGGGCATGATTATATACATACATTCGTAACTGGAGGAGCTGGTCTACTACAGAATCGCACAACACTGTTCTCTACAGTGCTTTGTTCACAACTCTGTATGTGTAATGTGCCAAGACAGTGTAAGCAGTTATGCCACCTGGCATAGAAAAAGTTAAGAAAAAGAAAAGCAAAGGGGTTGGAAGGGACCTCAAGAGATCATTGGGTCCAATCCCCCTGCCAAAGCAGCTCCCTAGCTCATATTGCACAGATAGGCGTCCAGATGAGTCTTGAATATCTCCAGAGAAGGAGACTCCAC
>VZTU01005285.1:22627-92436 GCA_013400835.1 Zapornia atra
CTTCTCTGGACTCTCTCCAGGAGATCCCTGTCTTTTTTATACCAGGGAGCCCAGAACTGGACACAATTCTCCAGGTGGGGCCTGACCAAGGCAGAGACCAGGGGGAGGATCACCTCCTTTGATCTGCTGGACACACTCTTCCTGATGCATCCCAGGATCCCATTGGCTCTCTTAGCCACCAGTGCACACTGCTGGCTCATAGCCAATCTGTCATCAACCAGGACCCCCAGGTCCTTCTCCACAGAGCTCTTCTCCAGCAGATCATCCCCCAGCCTGTAGTGATACAGTCAGTTATTCCTCCCCAGGTGCAAGACTTTACACTTGCTTTTGTTGAATTTCATTAGGTTTCTCCCTGCCCAGCTTTCCAGCCTGCCCAGGTCAAATATCCTGCTTTTCCAGGGAGTAAGAGGTGTTTTAATCTGTGTATATATATATAGATAGATAGATAGATATATTTACAGCCGATTCCATCTCTTAAATCTGTCTTTTAGTAAACCCATCAGGGAAGAGCCTGACTGATTGGCCATACCTTATGCTTAGCCTTTGTTGTGCACTGCTGCTATTACAAGGGTAGCACAAAGGGCCAGGTGAGGCCATTCTCCTGCTGTGTTAAGCACTTCTCAAAAAGAAAATTCAAGACAACTTATTTAAAGGAGGAAGGTGTGGGTGCTTAGCAATGTCTTTTATACACACATTTATTACGAGTTAGGGAGATTTTTTAGATTTTGTGCTTTCTTGAAAACATTTGCCCAGAAACCTGACAGCACAGAGAAAGAGCCCAAGTTTTTGTTGGTGTCTTAAAAAAAAAAACCTTCTGAATTTTAAATACTCCCAGGAAAGTACATTAGAAGGAATGCATCATTGCCATCTACTAATCCCTTTCTTCAGTTTAATGTTACAAAGACTAACCTTTCCTTATTTAATATTTAAATCATGCTATGTAATCTTTGCCCCCAATAAATAATCAGCACAAGGTTCCTCCCTACAGTGTATTTACGACGTTATTGACATGCATGCTAGTCTCACTAGCTCACCTCCCGAGTTCCTGTTGCCTATAAATATTCTGAAGGAGCTCCTAGAGTGTTTGGTTTTCCAGAGCACATATATCAAACAGGGACAGTAAGGCTGCTGCTTACTATCAGCATCAGAATGATTATTTGAGCAAAGGAAACAAATGGAAGGTTTAAAGCTCCCCCCGTCGCCTCCAATATAGCATTTGTTGCTAAATTGGTCAACACAAATGCTGGGAGGCTAGCAGTGACTAGCACAACAGAACACAAGCAAAACCACTGAGGAAAATGCTGTCTCTTATTTGAAAAGGCAGAGGATAGAGATAGGCAGAAAAGGGGAATCCAAACTAAAGTGAAAAGCTGCAGCCCATCTATTACCTCGTGGAGTGTGCCTCTTACTTAATTATGCAGCTTTACCATAGCATGCAAACCTAGCTATATTTTGGGGGGTTTTATCTCCTAAAATAAGCAGATTTTATATAATTTTTTTAAAAAGCATAAAGTATATGTATGTATATCTGATGAAAATATATACTCAGGCAAATTTCTACCCTTGTCCTGTAACTAGCTTTGTTTTATGGCTTAGCGAAAATTACCAGAACTGGTGAATTAGGCTCTGCTGAGCTCCATTCTGCTCCAACTATCACGCTCTCTGTACCTGAGCTATCTCATTTAAAGTTACCTCGGAGAGGTCTACACACTACTTAGGGTATTACTGGGCTGGCACGTATATCATATCATCTAAGTAATACCTTACATTTTGAGGAGTCTAATTTTCTCCCATGTGACCTCTCATAAAATGAACTGTCATTATTATGAAGAGAACAGAGCCAGGTCAAATGTGGAATTACTGTATGCTCTTACAGTAATCATTACAATAGCAACATATGGGAAAAAAAATGTTGGCAGCAGTCAGCTGTGTCCTTTCTACTCTTGTGAACATCCGAAAACATTTTGAGAAGGTAGCCTGCTAATCTGCTTGAATGCCACATACACCCTGGAAACAAATGGATATGCCAAGCCTCACCACATGTTTTCTTTTTTTGTGGAGTTTCTTTCCTAAGAAATACATTTCAGTGCTTGGCTGAACTAACTCTGAAAAGGGAATTCTTAGTGGAGACAACTGAAAGGTGTTTTCACGCTGCTGTTTTATACTCTGAAGTAGGTCAAAAAGCTTTTACTGATAATCGTGCCCAGATTAAAGTTTGAGATCAAATTAACTTTGAGATCAAGGTTTCTAAATGTGATTTTCAAAAAGGGCAGTAAAGCAAAATCCAGGCATCTTGATCTTGCTAAAAAATATTCCTGCTGCTCTTCAGCTACACGAGGCATGCAGGTTGACCAGCCTCAAATCCAAATAAAATTTCTAAGAGATCATTGCATAAAAAAAATGATAGAAGCATACAGGTGACTTAGCAACTCAGTAAATCCAAAGATTTTGTAAAAAACTGTCTTTTCCACTTCATGGCTATCTTGAATCCTACATGGATTTAAGTTTCATAACCCTTTGTAAAGAAAACCAACCTCCAGGAAGACAAATACAGGCTGGCAGTAACCATCTCCCTTTGGAGTTGATCTCTATGGGGACCTGCCCAAGCGATCATGTTAGAGTGCATTTGTGGTTTTTCATAGAGTTTGATTTTGTAGCTGTACAGACACTGTAGTTTTTAGGCTTATTGTTGCTGTTAGAATTCTAAACCAGCTGTATCTACAAATAGCAGAAAATTGAGATTACTTGGCACCTTCTAGTCCACATTTAAAATCATTATGTGAGATAGAGGAGGGGCTGCAGAACTACATACTATCCATTAATTTCTCTTATCCCACCCGCTTCCTTGTACAAATTTTGAAATTATGTTAAACAGAAGTAGAAGGAAACACAGAGATCCTATCAAACCAAATTTATCAGTATGCATTAAATAAGCAGCATGAATGAGGGTTCAATTGCTTTCTCATACTTCACTCACCAGGGTACTTCTGGGGATTTTTTTTGGTTCAAACTCAATGACAAATATCACCAAAATTACTTTTTTCAGTCTTCTGGTCTGCATCTCTCTGAAGAATACAGCTTGATTGCTTGCTCCTACCCTGTGGTGGCTTTACAATGACACCGAGGTCTCTGCCTTACTAGTGAACTTGTTAAGAAAACCAAAGGAAGCATCATATCTTTGTCGGTGACATGGACGGTGGGATCAAGTGCACCCTCAGCAAGTTTGCAGATGGCACCAAGCTGTGTGGTGAGGTCAACATGCTGGAGGGAAGGGATGCCATCCAGGGGGACCTTGACAGGCTGGAGAGGTGGGACCATGCGAACCGCCTGAAGTTCAACAAGGCCAAGTGCAAGGTCCTACATATGGGTCAATGCAATACCCAGCATAACTACAGGCTGGGTGGAGAATGGATTGAGAGCAGCCCTGAGGAGAAGGACTTGGGGGTGCTGATTGCTGACAAGCTCAACATGAGCCAGCAGTGTGCACTAGCAGCTCAGAAGGCCAACCGTGTCCTAGACTGATTCAAGAACATAGTGGCCAGCAGATTGAGGGAGGTGATTCTGCCCCTCTACTCTAGTGAGACCCCGTCTGGAGTACTGTGTCCAGCTCTGGGGTCTCCAGTTCAGGAAAGATGTAGAGCTGTTGGAGCAAGTCCAGAGGAGGACCACGAAGATGATCAGGGGGCTGGAGCACCTCTCCTGTGAGGACAGGCTGCAAGAGTTGGACTTGTTCAGTCTGGAGAAGAGAAGGCTCCGGGGAGACCTAATTGCAACAGTACCAATACCTAAAGGGGTCCTACAGGAAAGAGGAAGAGGCACTGTTCACCAGGGAGTGTAGTGATAGGACAAGGGGCAATGGCCTTAAGCTGAAAGAGGGTAGGTTTAGATTAGACATTAGGAAGAAATTCTTTACTATGAGGGTGGTGAGGCCCTGGCACAGGTTGCCCAGAGAGGTTGTGGAAGCCCCATCCCTGGAGGTGTTCAAGGCCAGGTTGGATGGGGCCTTCAGCAGCCTGGTCTAGTGAGGGTGTCCCTGCCCATAGCACGGGGGTTGGAACTAGGTGATCTTTGAGATCCCTTCAAACTCAAAGCATTCCATGATTCTATGATTCTATATATGGGGCTTGAATGATTCCTAGCCACAATGGGATACATGACTTCCAGGGTGGATTCCACCTCTGGGAATCACTTGATGATATCAAAATCCCAGCGTTGTTCTATCAAAGTCAATAAGAAAACTACTTTTAATTGTGCTGGAGCCAGAATTTCAGCCTGTGACACCTATAACTGGAAACCTTAGCTGAATGATTTAAGACTGAAAAATGAATGCACTGCTGAGATATTTGAAGATCCTCATTAACTTCATAATTCTGTTGTCCATCTATAAGCCTAAAGATTTACACTTTTCTAACTGCATCTCCAATAAAAAGAAACTGAGATTTAAAAGCCAGCTGGAACCCCTCTTGCTGCCTTCAGCAATGCATATGCAGCAATGCAAATTCTATTAATTCACAACTCCCATTATCTTCTTACTCTTTAAGACATTATTGAGGACTGTATCCAGCCTTGCTACAGACATAGACATGCTATAAAAGAGCATCTGTAGATCTGCAAAGGAAAAAAAAAATCAAAAAAGTAGGAGAAACAGACTTGCATGCTTGAGTTTAGCAGTTATGCTTTGAACTGGATATGGGAAAGTCTCATTCTGAGAGTAAAATTTCACTTACATGGGATTGCTGCAAGACAAATGCTAGACTGATGCTTTGTGATCTAACTTGAGTGTATTTGCAGGCTTAGGTCCTTTCCCTTCCTTTGCGGAACTGAGATGCATTAGCCCACTTCCCTGTACATGTTTACATCTTCCTTTCCTTAACCCCTTCCCCTGCTGCTCCCAGTGCTTGATATGAAAGGGAGCAGCAACCTAATAGCCATGGAGTTGCCCCCTTTGCACAGACTTTAGGTAGGTGAGCACTTTTGGGTTTTCCTTATGACATTCTTTGCCTCAGAGCAGGAATGCAGAGTTTTATAGCTAATCTCAAAGGTCACTCTGTCTTTTCCTGCCCCCTGTTAGAAAAAAGTAGCTTTGAATTCAGGTAACACTGGAAAGATGTTATTTGCAGGGGAAGGTTTTGACCATTAAACGTTACAAAAAACAGGGGTACTTCTTGAATGATTTCGACTTCCCATTTTCTAGCTGCTCAACTCATCAGAGACACATCAACAACTGTTTCATTGACGTTAGACTCCCACGTGCAACTCACAAAGGGTTCTCTGAAACACACAGAAAGGAAAGTGGCATGAGGAACAATCATGAAGCCAAGAGAAGTCAGGCACAGTGTGTGCATGGCTCATGCAATACTGCTTCTGCAGCAACTGTCTATCATCATGTTTTACCTATATAAAGTTGTAAGTATCCACTGTAGTCTGGGCTCAAAATTTCCAGGGACAAAGGAATGTAAAGCTCTGCTCTAAACAATAATTGTGCAACTGCCAGTCTGAACTCCATGGACAAGGACAACTCAAAGCAGGGGTTCCTTGCTCATGTTTCACAGAATCACAGAATCATAGAAGTGTCAGGGTTGGAAGTGACATCTAGACCCATCTGGACCTCTGGAGATCATCTAGTCCAACCTCCCTGCCAGAGCAGGATCACCTAGAGCAGGCTGCACAGAATCACATCCAGGTGGGTTCTGAATGTCTCCAGAGATGGAGACTCCACAACCTCTCTGGGCAGCCAGTTCTACTGCTCTGTCACACCCACAGTAAAGAAGTTCCTCCTTATGTTTAGGTGGAACTTCCTACATTCAAGTTTATGCCCATTGCCTCTTGTCCTGTCACTGAGGACCACTGAAAAAAGACTGACCCCATTCTCCTGACACCTGCCCCTCGAGTATTTCTAAGCAATGGTACATTTCCCCCTCAGTCTTCTCTAGGCTAAAAAGCCTCAAGTCCCTCAGCCTCTCTTTGTAAGAGAGATTTTCTAGTCCCCAAATAATTTTGTAGCCCTTTTTTGTACCATCTCCAGTAGCTCCCTCTCCTTCTTGAACTCAGGAGCTGAGAACTGCACACAATATTCCAGATGAGGGCTCACCAGGGCAGAGCAGAGGGCAGGAGAACCTCCCTTGACCTACCGGAATCTCCCTTGACCTGCTGGCCACACTTTTATTGATACACCCCAGGATACCATTGGCTTTCTTGGCCATGAGGGCACATTGCTGACCCATGGCTGACCTGCTGTCCACCAGGACTCCCAGGTCTTTTCCCACAGAGCTGTTCTCAAGCAGGTCAGCCCCTAACCTGTACTGGTGTACAGTACCCAATCCCCCAGAGTTGTACAAGAGAGACTGAATCCATTATTTACCCTTTTGAGAAGTGCTATGGAGGCAAGAATGATTGCTAAACTCTTCCCATAGTTCTGCTCATGTTTTGTCAAAATAAGTAAGCAGGAAGCGGTGGGATTTTTTTAATGAAGTGAATAACACACTTTAGGATTAGGATTTCCACTGAAGATGGTATGGCTTTTGTGCAACAGGATGAAAAGGGAATCAAAGTCAAGAATATTTCTAAGTGAAATAGATATTACCATCCTGAGGCAAACTGTCATTGGTGTAATCAGAAGTAGCAGCTGTCAGAGGATAGGAATAGTGTCATAGAATCCCTGACAGAACACGACAACTTGGTTCATAAATAGCTGCTTCTGTGAAAACAGATCCTACAGAAGAGAGGCAAAAACATATTGTAAAGGGAATCATCTATATGTTGTGCTAACCTCATTCTAATTAACAAACTAGTCCGCAGGCAAAAGAAGCCCTCTTCTATAGTGCACTCTCCAGATTTCTGATGTCTTATATATTTTAAAACAAAAAAGACAAGGTTCATTTTTCTGGATGAAACTGATCTATCAAGTAAGTGTAGTCAAAGCTACTTCATGAGGACACGCCAGCTCTGCCCTAGCAGCACTGACTAAGCAGGAACTTCAGTAGAGGCTATTTTTCATCTCCACTTACTGTTTTTTTTTAGAGGATTGGTATAGCATGCAAGGATATTTCTGAGAAGTGCAAGACACCACTGGGAACTAGGTCTATAAAAAGGAAATGAAGTATGAATAAAAAATTGCAGTGTATTAGAATGAATATGCGCATGCAACATGAATATATACATTTTTAATGACACTTTTTATAACTATCAGTGAAGTAGAAGGTTATGGATTTCTAATTCTGAGAGAGTGATAATAGAAAACTATGCCTTCTTCAACAAGGTCACTCTTATAGAGTGGGCATGTGCCCCAGCCAGATAGATATTGCTAGCCCAATGTAGACAGTAATCCAGTACAGGAAAAAACTCTGTATTCTTACGAGCTGTGTGAAGAAGATCAGTAATTATTTAAGGAGAACTGATTAAACTTTGTGTGTACCAGGCTGCATTGTCACAACTGAAAAACTATACTTTCAGCTTTTGGTAGAGCAGTGGCCTCTCAAATGGCCCAGGTATCAGTCCCATTCCTTTCCATTTTCCCTCAGTTTTATTGCACAATAAATGCAAGAAAATATTACCTAACATTCCTGTAGTATTAAATAACAGACCAAATGCTAATAGAGGTATAAAAGAAAAGAAAATATTTTGACACTTTGCACAACACTGGTAACAATCAAAAGAACAGTTCACAGCTTTGTTGCTCCAGCAATTTCCCTTTTATGCTGGCAAATTTTTCTTGATGATGACAAATTTAGTGGCAAGTTTTAAGATTACTGCATATCTAAGACCATAAAAGCCTATCCTACTTTCTATGTGCCTTTCCGAGCTCATACGCACACCTTTATGGCTTCACATCACAACCTAATCTAATTTAATACCTCTCTGATGCAGTTTAGATCTTTCTTCTTGCAGAAACACAAGAAGGGGTACATAGATGACCCTCTCAGTGTGGGTCCTAGGCTTTTTGGGGCAGCTCCTGGGGCCGCCCTGCATGGGTACGCTGGGAGAGGCGATGAGGGGCAGCAGGAAAGTCCCAGAGTGTATGAGAATCCCAGGGAGAGAGCTGAGAGGGAGGGAAAGGGACCCAAGAACTGCTCCTAGGCACTGGCTGGGGAACAGAAAGGAGACAAATGGGGCAAGAGAGATTTCTGAGCTGTGGAGGTGTGACAGGGGAGCCATCCCTCAGCTTAAGAAGCCCCACAGGCCTCTCCCAGTGCACCAGGATGTGTTCCAGGTCCTGGAGGCACCATCAGTCCTGTCCACCCCTCACTGGTCCCAGCTCATGGGCCTGGGGCCACCTGTCCCTGCTCCAGTGACTCCCCAGCAGTGCTGCTCTCCACCTCCCCACAGCCTGGCCCTGCCTGGCCACAGGCCCTGCCAAGCTGGGCCCACCTGTGGGCCCGTGGCCTGGCCTGACCTTGGCCTGTCCCCTGGGAGGTGCCCAGTGCCCGGGTCTGACGCTGTTCTCCCACCTGCTCTGCTCTTAGCTGGGGCACTGGGACCAGCCCTGCCTGCCAGGCTCTGCCCTGACACCTATGGGAACCTCCCAGCCCTGCTGCACCCTGGCCCTGCCAGGAGCTTGTCTGGCCCCTGAGAGGCTTGATGGTAGCTGTGATCCTGGCGCCCACCCGAGGGGCATCAAGGAGGGGATGCACACTGTATGAGGAGATGCTGGAATCAACCTGATGTCGGTAAGGTTATTTAACAATCTCTTTGTTACTAACCTTAAAAGTGACCATCTGTTGTTCGTGCAGTGTGCTTGCTGGAGTTTTGCATGAAGGAGTCAGAGCTTGGTGTGTCTGGACAGGTAAGTGGGTGTCTCACCCCAGTGGGATTGTCCACCATGTCCGATCAGCTAGGGCCTGTGCCAGTTGTGGTGTGGTGAAACATGCAGGGTCAGGTCTCTCCCTCTGTCTCTCAGAATATGAAATAGCACTATAGAAATGTGACAGCAAAACCGCTTTGTAGAACGAGGGAGCAGGGGAAGCTTTGTCAAGAAGTGAATTCTTCAGCACCACACTTGAGATTTCTTCTGCTGTCCCAGCTAGCCGGTCAGCCAAAGGATGGTTCAGCAAGGCAGAAGCAGAGAAAAACAATGGAGGAGCCCACTTAGTAACCAAGCTGCCCTAAACACTGCAGACTCCTGACCACCCCACTATCCAGAGCCCTGAAGTGACTGCTCTCACCAATATGCAGGGAAAACCTCCCTTGCAATTGCAGACTGAAGGAGCTCCCCAGAAATGAAGCTTTTAACATTTGAAAAAGTTTACCTAGTAGCCTTCATCATAATATTTTACAGAAATGTACATGTTCCAGCGCAGGGCACAAGTCAAGATGCAATTTCAGCTAAGGATTCTTCTTTCTTTATATTTTGTCTCATTACTGCAGCAAGTCCAGTGCTCACAGACATGCCTGCTTTCACGTGCCTTTTAAAGTTGCTGTGATGAGTTTATTTTAAAGAGAATCTGTGGTAGGGTGGCAGGACATGGCAGGACTGTTTTGCTGCTCAGCATGTTGCATGGTAAAGGATTTGCTGCACGCTTGCCTGCATGGCATGGGCCTGCTTTCAGGGTTTTCTGTTAAAGTAAGATCAGTTGGAATTTTGTGGGCTAGGATTGGAGGACTGTTTCATAGTCTAATCGCTTATTTTCTCTATGACTTGGATTGCCGCATGCAACTCCCCTCACAGGAGACATACTGGGATCATTTCTGAGGCTTTATGAACCAGCCTTATGAAAAGCAACTGAAACATTAAGCATAGGTCTGAAATGCTTCCAGCCTAGCATGCAAAACCAGGATCAGGATACAGTATTTCAGTCTCTCTTCCAATCACCTTGAGAGGCTAGTCTTTTTGTTACAAAATGAGGGAGGGAAGTCAGTAATCCCTATTGGGGAAAGAAAGGTTTTGGTTTATTTAAAAGGTGCTGTTGAACAGAAGAGCAACTTGCAGTGATTGCTGCAAGAGAAAATTGTGATTTTCAATTTTAATAATATTCAAAATAGTCTAATTAAAATCTGAATTTTGTTTTCTTTCTGGGAGAAAAACCTGGAAGCTTGGGACTAGCAATTATGAAGATGAATAACTGCATAATAAACTGAGCTTTGGTAATTAGACCCTGCAGCATTTTGATTTTTAAATGAGAATCTGGTTCTGAATGGATACACAAGAAAGGCAATCAATGTATAACATGTGAAGAAGTAGCTTACAGTCATCTTACAGTCATCTTTGTACAAGACTCTGTGCCTCAGTACAGAACTTACACTGTATTTTCCCACAGGGAACATGATAATATTTACTTGCATTCAGCTGTAATCTGAAGGCCCCTGCCATAACAGATGGGGCTTGGATGTGACAGTCTCAAACATAGTCTAAGTAAGCATGGTGCCTAGGACCTAGCCACAACAGCAAAGAAGCTTAGAACTTGGGCCTAGACAGTTTTGTCCTTCTGGTCATGCTGTATACCTTGCATTAAAATGCAGCACAACTAACTTCAAAGTGAAATTACATGAGTAGTGACTTGCCATGAAGTTATACATGTAATCACTTGCCATTCCAGACACTCAATAACGTTACACTAGAAATTCAACCAGATTCAGGCACAGAATCAGATTCTTGTTAGATATTTAAAAAAACCCCCACAAAACATAAAATCCCAGACTAGAATCAAGATTGCACTCTAATACTTAAAGAACAACATCCCCATCTGAATTTCTTAAATTCCACATCCTAGAATTCCAGGAATAATTATAGGCATTTATGTAAGTTAAAAATGATTATTATACTAGTAATATGGCTATGTAACGGAGTATTCTCTGATGATACTGTTGAAGGGTATTAGGAATAAACTTCCTTCAGCTGGTTGTTCACATAATAGCACCTCAGCTGATTAAATGAACCTCAGCAAATTACTGCCTAGAGGCTGAGAAAAATCCACAAACCTACGTTTAAATTCTTCATGGAAGAGTTTATGTGCAGCATGGATAGCTCTATTTTCACATCCTTTATTGAAATGAATTACTTTCTCAAGGAAAAAAAAATAATGAGGAATTTATTTTATCAATGTGGGATATGCATTTAAAGAAAAATTTTGAAGGCAGAAAAAAATGAAGTTCACACACAAAAAAAATCTAACCTGTTTTCTGTTCTAAAGCAACTCCCAGGAACACAGCAAATTCAGGATTTTAAAACTGTGCAAGTCTTCACTTGTCAAACCTATGATGTTTTCCCCCCATGTAATGTAGTGCAATTTTACAGCAATTGTACATCAGATTTAAGCGTAGTAGAAATTATTTGGGTTATTTTTCTGTCCAATATTTTGTCTTTCAGCTTAATCTTGTTCTTTCAAGCTAGAATGAAGCTCCCTGTTCTGTAGGTAGATGCAAGCCCCAAATGCTTCAGTATTCACATCTTTCCTTTGACCTCCCTTACCCCATTTGCAAGCAAACCAGGCATCACTGATGAAACGAGCGCAGTGACTGCTGTGGTATTGATTCATTATTTTCTTGTACTTTCACCATTGTATCCATGCTCTGAGACTTGATTTAGACTAGAAATCTATTTGGCAGGACAGTCTGTCATGTGCTTGCAGGCTTCCTTTGAAGAGCAAAGGTCCTACTTCCTACAAATTGCTGTAGAACAAATAGCATTATACATGTTAAAACCTAGTTCATTTAAATAGAAATATATGAACGAGATTAAATGCATGGCTTGGTTGAGAATTAATTGTTTAAAATTCAAGAGCTCTGAGGTATCCCTCAAACCTCTTCTCTAATCAGAGCTCTGCGCAGATACCTAGATATTGGACAGGCTTACATTTGATATGTTTGGTTTGTATTTTGTAAGCTTTGTTTTGGTAAAGGGCTTGTTGACTGATGGGAATCCTGAGTGTTTACTCATTTAAATGGCTTACATTCAGAGCTGCTGGACTCGGGAAAAAATGAGCTTATGTCAGCTCTGTCCTATTAAAAACTATGATTAGTCTGAATCATCCTCTGATTTTTATCACTCTTATTTCCATTCCTTATTTGGAGGGAGAACAATACATTTTATAGTTTCAACCAGTTTTTTTCATCTTCTGTTACCTGCAGCAGGTAACAGCTTCCAAACAATGAAGTTCCTCTGGTTCTATCCTACATTTGGTGCCCCTTGCCTTTGTCTGGGCTGTATGCTCACTACTTACCTTCTTCAGACCATGTCCTTTTTGAGCTTATTCAAATAGCTAACCAGACATAATACTAACTCAGAAAAATAAAATGGATGTACTTTTGCCTCAACTGCAAGCTGAAGCAGCTAACAAAGGGGCTTGAGTGCAGTGCTGCGAGGAGGGAGCTGGAGGAAGCGGTACTATTTTCTCCTTCCACACAAAAGAGCTCGTAGTTGGGTTCAGTTCTTTTGTAGATTCACAACTTGGATAGCTTCTCAATTCTTTGACTTGGCTCGCTAAGTAGCAGGATAACAAAGCATTTAAATGGGGGAGGTTACCGTGACTGCAACAGCCAGCAATTGGGGTCAGGCTTGCACAGACACCTGTGAATTCATTCTGCTCAGCTCCCTTTCTTGCTATTACGCTCTGCTTTTTGCTGCAGAAATCCTGTGCTACCTTGGTGAGCTGAAGCCCCTCACAGAGGGTTTCAGTGAATGCTGGTGCTGACACAGGAGGCCAAGGAAGGGAAGGCAGTGGCTCTGGAGCTCTCCTTTGTTAGTGAGACCATGGTACAAACTCAGTCCTCTCTGTCCAGTTGACAGTTTCTTTAGCATCAGGCTGCATCTCTAGTCTCATAAATTTTTAGGATGATAACAACAAACTGAGAAAATGCATCTTGACATTCCAAGTGGAGGGAAAAAGGGAGATGTGGGTGTGGTGGTTTAGGCCTGGTTTAGGCTGGAGGCCAGACACCCACCAAAGCCTCTCTATCACTCCCCTTTTTAGCTGGACAGGGGAGAAAATACCTATTGAGAGGCTCAGGAGTTGAGATAAGGACAGGGAGAGATCGTTCCACAATCAGCGTCACGGGCAAAACAGACTCAACACAGAATAAAATGCATCAATTTATTTCCCCTCTATGACACCCCCATCACCGCAAAAGAGAGTAGGATAATGAGAAATGAACCCAAATCTTAAAAAATCTCCTCACCCCTCTCTTCTTCCCAGGCCTAACTTTATTCATGATTTCTCTCCCTCCTCCCCGCTCAGGTGGCATAGGGGGAGACAGGGAATGGGGGTTTTGGTCAGTTCATCGTGAGTTGTCTCTGCTGGTCCTTTCTTCTTCAGGGAAAGATTCCTCACACCCTTCCCCTGCTCCAGCATGTGGCCCCACCCCCAGGAAACAGTCTTCCACGAACTCCAGTGTGAGTCCCTGCCCACAGGGCTTCAGCTCTTCACCAGCTGCCCCACCATGGGTCACTTCTATGGGGTGCGGTCATAAATCATAGAATGTCTCTCAGTCTCTCAGGCCCAGACTGCTCCAGCCTGGTCCCCCACCGAGTCACAAGACGCCCCAGCAAACCTGCTCCAGCATGGGCCATTCTCTCCATGGGCTGCAGGTGCTTGCTCCAGCATGGACTTCCCACCAGGTCACAGCCTCCTTTATGTGTCTCCACCTGCTCCAGCATGGGGTCTTTCATGGGGTGCAGGTGGGGTCTCTGCTCCCCATCATCTTCCATGGGCTGCAGGGAGACAACCTGCTTCACCATGGTATTCTCCATGGGCTGCAGGGGAATCTCTCCAGCGATGGAGGGCCTCCTCCCTCTCCTCTTCCCTGGCCTTGGTGCCTGCACAGTTTCTTACACATTCTCACTCCCTTCTCTGGTGGCAAAAAGTGGCTGCTTGCAATTTTTTCTCTCCTAAATGTGATTCCCAGAGGCGCTGTGACCGTTGCTGATGGGCTTGGCCTTGGTCAGCAATGACTCCAGCCTTGAGCCGGCGGGTGTTTGCTCTGTCAGGCCTGCAGAGAGCTTCTGGCTGCTGCTTGCAGAAGCCACCGCTGCAGCCCCCTGTTCTTCACCAGAACCTGACCACATAAAACCACAACATTGGGGAAATTGGAGGGACCTCTTACTTGCTTTTCTCTTTCTCTATGTAGCAGTATCCACTTCCATTGTGTTTCACACTTTGGATCTCGTAATATGCTTAGCAGTGGCTGCTAACACAGATAATAATGTAATAACTTGCTCTGTTCTCTGTCATCCGAGTTGATTGTAATGATAACTATGCTTCAATTTTAGTTACTTAATTTAATTCAGTAGTTGGCAACCAACAAAGCAGAGCTAATATCTCCTGTTTTTCCATTTAAAGCATAAAGCCTGAATTTACTGTGATGGATAATCCAACCCAAAGTTTAAGAACAGAAAATTAAATCCTGAGGATAGTAAAAATATCTATTAAGCATTAGATCTTTTTAAACAAACAAAAAAATTAATAAGATAATTGGAATGCATTAATTTGCATTAATCTCAGAGTCTTTTCCTCCAGCTTTTGCACAACAAATTATTTTTTCCTTGATATATCTTGGTAACACAGGCATTTAACTCTAGATACCTTACCCTGTTCATTTAGTTCCTATCCTTTTATGTGGGCATTTCTTCTTGGCCTTTTGAATATAATCAGTAAAGTAACCATCACTCTCATGCTACGTTATCTTTCAAGTGTAGAAGCTGGCTTTGTTCATCTTTGACTATAATACTGAATTACTGTCAAAATAAGCTAGTTTATTTTCAATTACTTAATTCTACATTAACTAGTAGTATAAAATAGTGTGGTAGTAACCTTGTTACTGGTGACTGGTATATGAGCAAGATTATTGGGTTTTAGTCCTAATTTTATGGAGTAATGGGATGATGTGGAACGAGACTGAGCTGCTAAAGAGATGATTCTTTGCTATCTTCAGATCAAAGAAATGGTAAGAAAAAACTCAGGTAAGACTGACCAGGAGGTGATTACTATTGTGTGTGTATGTTACCTGTAGCTAAATACATATTTGAAAAAAGTCTCCCTGACTTTTTTTTAAGCCTTTCTCTATTGTTTCCAGGAGAAGAATAGGATTTGGCAGCATTCCTCTGGAAATCAATCATTACAGCCTGGGTCCGAAGCCAAATGAAATAGATAAACATTTCTTTGACTGCCCAAGGAGATAATTCCCTGAGTGTGGTGTGTAGTCTTGGTGATAAAACCTGTTTCATTGCTAAGGTTTTTTTTTAAATGCTGCTGTCATACTAGGGTTGGGGAGAAGCTTCAGAATTGTAATCACAAGCGAACAGACCTGTACTGCAATGGGGCTCTTCTGCCTTTCTGTCAGCGTGGTCACACTTCCTGAAGCATAATTTAATTTTGGTTGTTTCATATGGTGGGTTTTTTTTTTTCTCCATCTTTGTCACTGTTGATTTATTTTTCTTTTGTTACCCTTTTTTTATACTCAGTGATTTTTCTTTATTGACTTTTTTGTGTTTACACAGATTTGTTCAAAGGCTCATAGGAATCCTAGGAAACTCTGCCTTCATGTAGAGAATATAAAATGTGCTATGAGGTAGATGAAGTGCTTTGTTAAAACATATGTTTTTCAGAAGATCATTATAGACTACTGCCAACAGCTTCTGTTTCACTTAAGTGCCTTTCATGGAGAGTCTGGTCTGTTATGTGACAATAACATTGGTGCATTTGAGAAAGCAATGCTTGTACACATAATTGTTATGAAGTGGCATGCTTTCCACTTTCTTTGTAACACAGTACAGCTGCAGCTCTACAGCTGGAGTTAACCTGGACATTAAGTAACCCTTATTTAAAGAGGTACTCTGTTTCCTCTTGCTGCAAATATAGCTATTTTCCCATTCAGGTTCATAAATGTAAACATACTAATAAATGAATGCTTTCTTTTCCACTGCCCTGAACAATCTTTCTCTAGTTCAACTAGTTCTGCTGACTACCTTCTAAAGCTGTGTGGATACTGGAAGTTGCTGCTGATGAATGCCTGGGCATTTAGTGCAGAATGCAATGACCCTGAGAGTCACCAGTGGACTGCACTCAATATATACTGGGCTGTATATTTACAAAATCTATACTGGGTTGTCACAGCAAGGATAAGAAGGACCTTATCAGAATATTACAGGGAGAGAATCCAATCCAGATGATGGGCCCTGCCTCAATTTAAAAGTAGTACTGTTCAGATAACACAATTTCAGTTGGAAGCAGAAAAAGAAAATGGATAGTGTATTTAGCTTAAGGGAAGGTATGTATGGAAAGTTCTTGATTTATTTTAACTTGTATCTGGTAGTAGAAAACATTTTTTTTCCATGATTGGCACTAATATCCTTAAACACATATTTTTGGTCTCATATTTCTGGCATAAAGATACAGATTTTTGTATAAAAGGATGATGATTATCAGCTGATGAAGGGATCAGCTCTCACCTAATCATATTCTTTAATTCCAAGAAATTCAGATGAGAGATCTCATCTCTGTCCAAAGCCTGATAAAGCTGTTTTGGTCTAGTGAGACGTTCTCAGTATATGAAGGTATTAACATCTGTTATCTTGTCAAAATTAAGTTTTGACAGAGCAGATCACTTCTGTAAAAGTGAGATGACCAGATTCCCAACAAGACCTAGCATTTGTACCAGGAACTACCATTAAAGTCACTATTTTTCCACTTAGTTTGAGGTAGAAATTAGACTTACAGAAATTGACTGAATCCCAGGAGACTCCCTGGAGGCAGCCACTGCAATGTATAGGATAGTTCATAAGTGCTATTTGCATGCCTGAATGTGTGTGTGCCCCCAACTCTGGGAGGACTGGGGGACAGTTGTACATAAGAATTCATCATAGCAGCAGTTTTGGGGAGACTCACCAAACCCAGTTGAAGATGCCAGGGCCCCTTGTTGCCATTGAGACAGCAAGGAACCATTCTGTTGAGAAGATTCACCGTGTGAGTGTTACTCAAAAGATCCCAGTAAATTAGTTTTTAAATGAACACTCTGTGTCTGTACAACACTAGAGAAAAGTTATATCATAATATGAAATTATACTAAGATTTGAGAGCTCTGCTTCAGCCCTTTTCAGTTTGATTTATGTACTGTTGCAGATGTGATCCTGCTTGTGGCTCCTCTTGAAAACAAATAATGCAATAGAAGGCATATTTCTGTGTAATATTTGTCGCTGATATAGATGGCATATTAATATGCATCAGTGGAAGAACATTCATGAGTGAATTTTGTTAATCAGTTGCTCAGTGCATGATAAACATTATTGGTGGTGCACTATAACAAGATTTAACATTTTATTGGTTCATCAGTAAGATTGCTGTTAACCAAGTCTGCTGCCAAGTATTTATCACAGCTTTAGGGTTTTTTTCCCCTTTACTTTATTCCTGAAAGTCTCAGAACTTTCCATATCTCGCAACTCCCATAAAGTATGGGCAAAGTCTTGTGTTTGTGCATTAGGTAGTGTGCTGAATTCCTGAGTCCTATATTTGTGAGTGGCATTCACCACTGACACTTGTCTGCATCAGGTTCAAGACTTGGCCATACTACAAAATTCTATCTTCAAAAACGATTAACTGAAGTAATAAGCTGATGTTCCTGCCAACAGATAATCTTTTCAGTGCCATATCACCAGCTTGTATGGTGTAGTGAAGAAAAGATGCTCAGGACTGCACCACTGACTTCCATTGAATCACAGAGTCATAGAATGACTGAAGTTGGAAGGGACCTCTGGAGTCATCTGGTCTAAGCCCCTGCTCAAGCAGGGCCACCTAGGGCCAGTTTCCCAGTGCTATGCTCACATGGCTTTTGAATATCTCCAAGGAGGGGGGCTCCACAACCTCTCTGGGCCAGTTGTTCCAGTGCTCAGTCACCTCACAGTAAAAAAGCGATCCCTGATGTTCAGTCAGACCCTCTTCCTGTTTTAGTTTGTGCTTATTGCCTCGTGTCCTGTCGCTGGGCACCAGTGAAAAGAGTCTGGCTCCAGCTTCTTTACACGCCCCCTTCAGGTATTTATATAGTTGATGAGATTCCCCCTGAACCATCTCCAGGTTAAACAAGACAAGCTCTCTCAGCCCTTTCTCATAGGAGAAATGTTCCAGTCCCTTTATCATGAGTGGCCTTTTGCTGGACTCTCTCCAGTATGTCCATATCCCTTTTGTACTGGGGAGCCTGGAAGTGGATGTACTACTTCAGGTGTGACCTGGGTTCTGTCTAGACAACTGCTGGATCTTGTAGGTAACAAGGTCCAAGATTATTGGGGTACTAACTCCTGGGCAGGAATCTCTTAAAGGGCAGCCAAGAGAGGTGGCAGTGTCTGGGTTACACTTAAGGAGCTTTTCTTCCAGGGTAAAAGCAACTTTTAACTATTTAACTAATTTTAGAAAGAGGAAATGATGCATCAGCATGTTTTCCTGTGTTTTTTCTTGGCAAATGGGGCCTTTTTGGCTGCTATCTTTAATCCCATTTTCTGGAAGATGGTAGTGGCAGCGGAAAGCCACTTCAGTGGAGTGCCTTAGATAGGGTCAAGGTAGGAACAGTAAGACCATCAGAAGTAGATTCATAGATAGGAAGTGACAGACAATCCCAGAGTGTGTTTACAGGCTTGGGAATATCATGCCCACTGTGCTCGGTCCAAGGTTTAAAAGTAGCTCAGCTCCCATAGTTCTAGGAGACATTAATATATATAGTATTTACTCATCAAGTCTCTTTGCCATCACCCAAGTTTTCTAGCTGCAGGCACTGAGTGATTTCACCACAAATTCTTCTGCTCCTCTACCACTATTGAGTATGAAGTGAAGCTCATGACTTCATTTTTCGTATCAGCACTGACAGAGTCACAAAGGCTTATTCTGAAACATTTTGTGTGGGGTAATCAGCTGCTGTCTATTATAGCAACATTTTACTAAACCCAGCTATAGGAAGGCAGCTATTGAATGCAGACTCTCTTAGGTCTCCTACCCTCCTACTCTCACATTAGGCATACCAAAATGATTTGGTTTATCCATACTGACATTAATGTACTTATATACATTCTGAGCTGTCTGAAAAATGATTGCTCCAATATGGCTGGAAGGGCTGTTGTGGCTCTTTAATAGTTTTCCAAAAAATGATGGCATCCATATTTCTGCACCTAATTACATATTCTGAGGGTTTTTTTCCTTACAGTACTAATGAATGGTGCTTTTTTTCTGTTTTCAGTTTTTAAGATCTTGATGCTGGTATAATTCTGTAGATTTCTAAAAGACTTTTCACTCTGTATAACAAATGTGCTTTTAAAGTTCTTGGCATTACATCTTAAAAGAAAACATGTCAGTGATTTGCGTGTTAATTCCTGTGCTATCTGTGAGGAAGTAGTAAAACCTTCAGGGTATGTACTCACAATATTAGACCAAGAAGAAATTCTGACTACCAAAGTCCAAGTTGGAAAGCATGCAGTAAGATAATTCTACTGGTGAAAAATGGTGGGTGAGCTCTAGTCAGTTGTCTTTTCAGACAGCAGCCTAATGGGCATTTCAGGCAAGTTTTAAATCTAATTAACACAGCTGCCTAAAAATCATGCAGTAGAAGACCATTTTGTTGAAAAATGGCAGTAGTAAAGGCACCTTAAATGTTATGACTCAGCGATCTTATATTCAGCAAGAAATCTTGTTTTATGACCAAATTCAAAGTAGGATTCCAGATTATTTTGTTCTTGAACACGAACATAAGAGCTGACAGATTGGGATAGATCAAAGACCTGTGTACCTTCTGCCTGACAGGAGTCAACACAGCAATCCTCCCCCAGGCAAACTCTTCAGCTTTCATCATCATTCACAATTTATGGATTGCCTTTACCTAATATCCTCTTAGTCATTTCTTCTCCAGGCTGAGATACTTTAATTCCACTTGGTCTTTCCTTCTCCAGAGACCTCACTGTCCTTCTCCTGGCATCTGTGTCACTGTGTCACGACCAGGTTTGTCTGAGATGGGCTAATCACATGGAGAAGCAGTGACTGAGGTGGGGGAGCACAGTGGATAGGCACAGTGATATAACTGGGTTGAGAACAGCCCCCAGGAGAAGGACTTGGGGATGTTGGTTGATGAAAAGCTCGGCATGAGCTGATAATGCACGCTTGCAGCCCATAAAGCCAACTGTTTCTTACGCTGCAACAAGAACAGTGTGACCAGGTCAAGGGAGGTGATCCTGCCCCTCTCCTCTGCTCTCATGAGACCCCACTTCGAATACTGCGTCCAGCTCTAGGGTCCCCTGTAGATGGAGCTGTTGAGTCCAGAGGAGGGCCACAAAGATGCTCAGAGGGATGGAACACCTTTCCTATGAAGACAAGCTGTAAGAATTGGGCTTGTTCAGCCTGGAGAAGAAAAAGCTCTTGGGAGAACCGATTTCAGACTGAAGGGGCCTACAGGAAGATGGAAGAGGGGCTGTTTATCAGCGAGTGTAGTGGTAGGACAAGGGGTAATGTCCTTAAGCTGAAGGAAGGTAGATTTAGATTAGATATGAGGAGAAAATTCTTCCTTTTGAAGGCGGTGAGGCCCTGGCACTGGTTTCCCAGAGAAGCTGTGGCTGCCCCATCCCTGGCAGTGATCAAGGCCAGGATGGATGGGGCTTTCGGGAGCCTGGCCTAGTGAAGGGTGTCCCTGCCCATGGCAGATATGTTGGCTTTACATGATCTTTGAGGGCCTTCTAACCCAAACCATTCTGTGAGTCTATGATTCTATGACCTTATGATATGGAAGCTTTCTTCTTTACTCCTAGCAACTCCTTTTTCTGTTGCTGAGAGTTAAGGTTGAGAGGAAAGTATTGGGTATGCATGAGTTTATGTCTTGGTTCTGGCCGGACCAGAGTCAACCTTCCCAAGCAGCGAGCACAGGTGAGCTGAGTCAGCCTGGGCTGTTTCCATGCCACCTGACATCACTTCCCCATAAAAGGGGCTGGTTGGGGAGGGGTAGGGGCTTAGTGCTTCCAGGGTGGTCTGAGTGTGGCTGGGGTGTTGGGCTGCTTGGTCCTTGTGTTGGGCCGCACTGTGGGATCATTGGGTTGATTAGGTACTCTGTGTTACCATTGTGTTATCAAGGTATGCTGTGAGTGTAATTGGCTGGTTTCGTTCTATGTTCACGGTGATTCTGTCAGTAAGTTGTCCTTATCCCAACCCACAGAGGCTCTTTCTGTTTCTTATCCAGGAGTGAGTGGTGTGTGGTGCTCAGCCACTGCTTGAAGGTGAACCACTACAGTTTACTACCTGCAGTGATAAAAATCTTGGTCCTAGCCTTTTGTTGTGTGCATGTGGTTGAAAGGGTATTTCACACTGTGACTTTCCAGTTTAATTCAATCTGCTACTTTTTCACCTGGTTACTTAGTGTTGTGAAGGGTTGTGTAGCTCTGTGTAGTCTGGTTTGGAGAATCCTGAACAAGTTTGGTACATTAGGACCTTTTGTCACCAGAGCATCCATTCTCTGTTATAAATGTTATAAGAATATGCTGCAAAGTATGTTCCTAAAGAAATCTAGAAAACAGTCTCCCTTTAATGTGGAAACTGATAGTATTCTTTTTTCTTTTAACCTCTTCCTTCCAGATTTCTTGTTTGTGAAAAATTTGGGAATGAAAACCTGTTTTAGACAAATTGAATAAGATACTTTCTATTGAACTAGTAATCTTGTACTTTTTTTTATTAGCTGTCTAATAGTGCTTTGTCAGATGTGTAAAGTTACTAAAGAAACAGGGTTGTGCTCATAAAATCAAGTGACTTCTTTCTGCAATACACATCTATCTTAGTATGTTTTTTTGATGGGGAAAAGCAAGGGAAGGGAAAATAGGCAAATATGGGAAATGCTCTAGGGAAAAAAAAGATGAAAGACAAGTGTCACTTATCAAGTACCTCCACACAAAGTGACACGTGAAATCAGAAAGTCACAGCCCATGGATAAAGCTGTTGGAACTGACTTCTTATATGTGGATACTTAAGCTCTAAGTTGCCAGCCTTACAGATACTACTCTTAAGAATACTCATAACTCTGCTGATACTACACTATTGATATCTCTGTTTCTTGAGACTGGCATAATTTCTTTATTCCATGTTTGTAGGTGGCATTTGTTACAGCTTTGTATCAGTGAATTCAGAGCTCCTGAAAGCAGTGAAACAATTACACTAGATTGGATTGAACTGGTGCAGCTGCATGGTTCTGCTGGAACATAAGATCCAGTTTAAAGCAAAGTGATGTGATACTGTGGGCTGATTTCAATAACTAAAGTAATAGATCCTTCAGACTTCAAATCTGCATTGATGACCCTTAGCTTACTATGCTGTGGTATTCAAAACCCATACACAGACTCACTTCTGTCATGCTGAAGGTCGTGCATCAGAAATAGAGGAAAGATTTGTCACTCGTGTGATACGAAGCTGTTTAATGTTCAGTACTATTTTCTGTCAAGTCATATAGTCTGCAGAAGCCAAAGCATTGTCATGTATCAATTTTGAACAGTATCTGGCTGAATAGTTTTATAATCTAGATGTAGACCTTTAAACATCAAATTATTTGGCTGCTTTCACAATTTTTATTTAAAAGCTCTTATGTATGATTTATCTCTATGTGAGTAGGATCCCTTTTTGTGTAAGCCTTGTGTTTAGATACAATATGCTTTTAAGTGAAGATCTGAGTACAGTTGTTGAACATGAGGCAACACTGGGCTTCTTGTATTCCTTCTTACTATTTAATATAAATAACTTCTGCAAAAGCTTGTCTGGTAGTGAATGTTTTTCCCTGTGCAAGATACTGCATGAGACTGGGTCTTGTCTCCTTTTACTACTGACATGAAACTTATTTCCTAGCTTTGCAGATACTATAGGTACCAGCTGATTTAGCTGACCACTCTTGATAAGATTTTCCCTGAATCTCTTGATCATTATTAGAACGTTTCATTAAGATGAGTTTCTCTCTACGCTTGATAATTGTGTTGAAAGACTTTAGGGTATTGTCTGTAAAAGATATGGCTCTTTTTCTGGATTTGTGGTCACAGAAAATGCACAGGTGCATGTCCATCTTGCTAAAAACAGACATCCAACATAAAACTACGTTCATATTCCTGCTTTGTGGGTTTGGGGTTTTTTACCTGTTACTTGCAGTGGCATTGACCCTTCCTCCAGTTGAAGATTCTGGTTTGTCTCAGATCTTATGTATAAAGACAGCTAGGACAATACAAAATGCACATACACAACTTCTTTCTGATACAGACTGTATAGAGTCTTTTCCTGGAAAATCTTTCTTGCAATGTAAAACTCAGTTGCAACTTTTGAGCTTGGGGAGACACCTCTGCCCCACCTTCCCTACACCGTCTACACATGTTGTGTCCTCACTGCCCCACCCTTGGCAAATACTCAATGGCTTGGTCAGTCAGCACAATTTTATTTGAAATGTGCATGTACCAGCCTTGCATTGAGCATCCTTGCCTGAAACTTTGTAAACCTTAATGACAATGGATAAAGACAAAGAAATCTGTCAGGTTTAATTATCTATGCAATATAACACCACTGAGGCAAATACTCTCCTCTGGCTCTTAATCCTCCTTATCTTTGGTACAGGTTAAAGCAGAATGGCTGCATTGCTTTCATAAATTGCCTGAAGCTTATTATCATGGGAAGCCTGTCATCCATGATTAAACAGCAATGCAAATCTGCTTTAGGAATAATTACTTTGAAAATGCATGTAGGTAACAGTGTTGCATTATACCTCATGTTTCTCAAATTGACTGCAGGCACAGAACCTACTTTCAGATCTTTGGCTGTTGTCATCTCTGCTGCTTCTGAAAAATATATGTACCAGATTTTATTATTATTTTTTTTAAACAGACCAGTGAAGACAATCATGTCAGTTGTGAGGAGTACATTCTTCCTGTCGGTATGCACATGTGTAGTATTTATTTTTTAAATAATTTGGACTTGTTTTTTAGATTCCATCTTTTCCATGTGCAGATATTCTAATTAAATGGAATGCAATAATGGAAGCAGTTCTGTTTTGAAGTAAGCTTATAAAGAAACTGTTGTAATGGAAGAATATAAAAGGAATATTAAACTTTTTGAAGTAGTGCGATCAGCCCCAAATAATTGCTAAGGCAGGTACCTGGAGATAGCACAAATGTAGAAATGACTGAGTTAAAGTCAATGCCCATTTCTTTTCATTACTAGGACATGCAACTTGGCTGGAGTTGTGATTTCACATTAAGAGGAAATGATTAGGCTGTTCAAATGCTTCTAAACATTCTAAATAATTTCCCCTGTAATGCCTTGAATCCTAGGCAACGCTGAACACAGCCCTTGAACACAAATTTGAAATCATTTTAGGAGGATTCAGAGGAATGAGCTATTCACCAACCTTGTAAGCATTAGTCAAGCTTCATCCCAAATACATCAGTGTCTGCTTTACCATGCACATAAGGGAGCATGAAAATCAAAAGTCAGAAAGTGGCACCTGAAGAAAGAAGGTTTACATTTTCATGTTTTTGTACAGATTGGAATAAAAAATCATTTCCCATTAAAAGCAAGGCTCATATTATTTTGTATGTGAAATGCCTTTAGGGTTCATCTGACTCTGCAGACCCTTTGAAATACTGACCTGTGAAAGAGTCAAGAAAAGCCACTATCATGCACCAGTTCCTCTATAAAAATGTTATCTGTTACTTCAGACCTTGGACTCAGTGACCAGGGCTTGTGCTCCTATTTTGCTCTAATGGGCTGATGTCGTGTGTCCTGTGACCATGATGGGACGCTAAATACAAAGGAGCTAGACAATTGAGAAATGTCTGTTAAATACTTTCTAGCCAGCTTTTAGGAGCTTACATGAGATCAGACACTGCTTTTCTTAATCACCTGTTAAAGTCTCTCTTCAGTTTGTTGTTATAGAATCATAGAATGGTCTGGGTTGGAAGGGACCCCAAGGATCATAGAGCTCCAACCCCTCGCCACAGGCAAGGCCACCAACCTCCAGGCCTGGATCTACACAAGGTTGCCCAGGGCCCCATCCAACCTGGCCTTGAACACTTCCAGGGACGGGGCATCCACTACTTCTCTGGGCAGCCTGTTCCAGCACCTCACCACTCTTTCTGTAAAAAACTTCCCCCTAATATCTAATCTAAACCTTCCTTCCTTTAGTTTTAATCCATTCCCCCTGGTCCTGCCATTATCTGCTCTATTAAACAGTTGAATCCCCTCCTGCTTATAAGCTCCCTTCAGGTACTGGAAGGCTGCAATGAGGTCCCCCCGCAGCCTTCTATTCTCCAGGCTGAACAAGCCCAGCTCCCTCAGCCTTTCTTTGTAGGGCAGGTGCTCCAGCCCTCTAATCAGCCTTGTGGCCCTCCTCTGAACACTCTCCAACAGTTCCACATCTTTCTTGTATTGGGCACCCCAGATCTGGACACAGGAGTCCAGCTGGGGCCTCACAAGGGCAGAGTAGAGAGGGACAATCACCTCCCTGTCCCTGCTGGCCACCCCTCTTCTGATGGAGCCCAGGATACCATTGGCCTTGCGAGCTGCAAGAGCACACTGCTGGCTCATGTTAAGTCTCTCATCCACCACAATCCCCAAGTCCTTCTCAGCACGGTAAACCGGTATCTATTTCTAGATATTTGTGTCAGATAGGAGGCCAAATAGCAAACAAGCTCCAAGGTTTATAATCATCTTGATTCCAGTTTGGACTGGCAACTGGACTGTTTTTAAGAGAAAAATCTTTGAGTCCCTGGAATGAATTCCCAAAGGAAAACCTCCCATTGCAGACATTTAAAATGGAATGTGCAACAGGCTTGACAGAGACCTTAGAAAACAATATTTGTTCTCTTATTGTCCAGTGCACAAGTAATGACTCTAACAGCTTATTTCTATTTCTGTCTTCCATTGCTTAATGATTGTGGTCCCTATGCCCCTGCTGCTGTAGTTTACTTGTACTCTTTTCCTCTTTTTTTTGGAGTTGCTCAGACAGGGGAAGGGGGATAGAGTAGTTAATGGCAGGTATAATGTTCTGGTCATTACAGAATCAGATGTCACTTTGACATTTTTATCACTCACTTGGTGCCTTTGTGTCAGCTGCCTTCTTAAGCCCAAGGGGCAAGACTTACTTCATTAGCATAAAGGGAATTTCAGGTATATAATTAGCAGGTGCTAAGTTGGCCTGGTAACCACTGAAGTACTAAATTAAGAATCAGCAGAAAATTGAATTACTTAGATGTATAATGGTTACAAGGATCGCTTTTCTCACCTGTCAATTGCAATCTGTTCCACTGGCAAAACCAAACTTTGCTGACAGAAGAATGCAGCCCTTGCTATTAACTCCTGTTGGATGACATTGCAGGAATTTATTGAAAAAGAAGAGTCTGCCCCTTGTTGGTTTTTCACATCACCCCAGTACGTGTATTAGTATCAATGTGTCAGTACCGATGTGCAAATTCCAGTTCTCAAGAACACATTTATGCTTTGCTATTTTAGCTACCTGTAAGCACGCACATGCTTTGGTTATTTGCTGCATAATGATTTTGGTGATGGGAACCCGATAGAGCTCAGCCTACCAAAACTATTTAGATTGACCCTTCCATATTGGTTTAAATACCCTTCATCAATGACAGCACTAGGGTTGTCATTTTTTTTTCTACAACAAAGACTGCATGTGAAGAGAGCTGCACTTTCTCCCACCTTGATTTGGGGGTGCTGCCGGAAGAGCATGCAGCTAGCATGTTGGACTAGGCTGGGACATACTACACTTTACATTGAGGTTTGCTCCATTTTGTGATTATTTTATGGCATCCTGTCAATGCTCAGGCAGATACAGGCATCTGAAAATAGACTAGTCAGACAGTTGATGCTGTCTGTCACAAATAATTGACTGCTAATGGGGTTCTGATGTTGGGCTGTTTGCTGATGTGTGGGCAGTGGCAATGACTGCAGGTGATACAGAGTACAAGCCAAATGGCATTCATTTGCAATGAAAGAAGGCTTGACAAGTCTACTCAATCGCTTGTGCTGCCAACAGAAAACTCATCTATGCTTTTTTCAAAGACTAGCTCTGTTTCCATTGTCCTATTCTTAGGTGTTAATGCTTTTACTGATCCATGTTTTCTTCCTTCAGGAGGGGAAGATCAATTTAAAATCAAACTCAGATTAAACAATCTTGTAATCCAAAGTGAATTGTGCTAATGCTTTAATGTAATATACTGAAGATCTTACAGTAAATTGTTTGGAAATAAACAAAGGACTTGGATAGGCTCAGATAGTAAATACATCTAACCTTGAAAAGAGTCTCAAGTACTCTTGTTCAACTGTGAGGGGTCGCAATCTTGAAGAATTTATCTACACAGAGCAGATAAGCAGGTACTTCTTTTCTTCCAGGCTGGGGAACACGGGGGATAGCTCCACCCTTTGGTGTTCACCCAAAGGTACAAAGCACAATATATTGATTCAATTTTTAACAAAGATCACTGCGCACCACGCTCGCTTCTTAGCTTGACCTTTACAGTGATTGGCTTTTGATTGCTTCACTTTATCTATATTCTCATTCTATAAAAACCATTGGTTAGCTATGCTGATTGCTTTAAATACAAAGAGGGGAGGGGAATGATTAGCATATTCATGTTACTTCCTGGAAATCATTATCATGTGTTAATGTCCTTTGCACATGCGTAGTTCTGTTGAGCGGGGGTCCTCTGGTGGTCGTCCATGGTCTTCCTCACTGTGTCCACAAGTGAACCCCATCTTCACTTCGTCTTTGGCTGCTGTTTGGTAACCATACCCAGTTTCTTCATATACTTATTGTTTTAACTCAAGGTCCATGACTGGCATCCATTGTTTTAATCCAAGGTCCATAGAGATCTTCCATAGTGATAAAGACACAGCGGTTTGTTCCTAAAAGTTCTAGTGTACAGTATATTCTCTTACTATTACGGTTTACTAAAATCAAACATAATCAATTATTTGTAACACAACTAATTATGCTTTATTAAAATGCCATTCCATCTTCTTATGTGACAAAGATATGTCAAATCCTAATAATGATCTTAGTAGAGACAACTCAGTGCATAAAACCAGATTAAATCTGTGTATGTGGACAGATGAATGTACACAGGTGAGGGAGAGCCTTGGGAAAGTTCTTCTCAGTTTCATGTGTGTTCTTGTTCAAAACTTGCAGGGGAGAAAAACAGTAATACTGCAATTCTTGTGAAATTTTTCCTGTGGATGTTATTTTCTACAGTAACTAAAATCTACATGAGCATCTAAACAACAGTTGATAGCCTTTCAGCAAAGTACAGGAAAAGTAGTGAGACACAGAAAGATTTCTGTTGTTCTGCCAACAGTCTGGGTTCAGAGTTGACAGTCTGCTCTAATTACTTGGCCATCTAAAGTTTTTCACCTTACTCCCTGAGGTTTGCCAGTGTTAAAGTCTGCTTAGGAGTTTGTGCAAGTTAGATGCATTTATGGTACAGAAAATGAGGTTTCTAGCTACTCAGAGACCAAGCAAAGCAAAATGTCCCCTTTAAATTACTGTTTTACATAGGGAGGGAGGTTTTTCATAGGACTACTGTGGCTGGCAACAAAATTGGCTTTAGAGTTGAAGGAGAAGCTCTTGTGATCTGCAGGAAACAAATCCCTTCGAGTTTGGAACTGGAGACGAACTCTTTAATTAAAGAGGCATTTTTTATATGAAGCTACAGAAATGTGGATGCAAAACTTGCCTTACAGTGAAGTAAGGAAAATCACTTATGGCTCAAAAGCTCAGTTTTGACTTTACGTGGGCCCCAGCCTTGCTGTACATATCTAGTCAAAGTCCTTGGCTATGACAGGTGGGACCTGCTTTGCTTTAGTTTAGGCCTCTTTGCTTTAATTTAGTCTTTCTTTACTGAGGTCCTGTCTAGCCTCAGTTTGTCCATCTAAGGCTGAAAGATTACTTTCACTCCATAAATAAGCTTAGAAATTTCCTGTGTTCAGCTGGGACCCAACATAAGAAGGACATAGACCTATTGGACCGAGACTAGAGGAGAGTCCCAAAAATGCTCAGAGGGCTGGGGTACCTCTCCTATGAAGACAGGCAGAGAGAGTTGGGCTTGTTCATCCTGAAGAAGAGAAGGCTCTGGGGAGACCTGATCACAGCCTTCCAGCAGCTGAAGGGACCTACAGGAAAGCAGGGGAGGGGCTGTTTATCAGGGAGTGTAAAGAGCAATGGCTTAAAACTGAAAGTGAGTGGATTTAGATTAGATGTTGGGAGGAAATTCTTTCCTGTGAGGGTGGTGAGGCCCTGGCACAGGTTTCCCAGAGAAGCTGTGGCTGCCCCTTCCCTGGCAGTGTTTAAGGCCAGGTTGGATGGGGCTTTGGGCAGCCTGGTCTAGTGGAGAGTATCCCTGACTATGGCAGATGGGTTGGCTCTACGTGATCTTTGAGGTCCTTGTAACCCAAACTAGTCTGTGATTCTATGAAAATCACCACAGCAGGTTTTTTGGTGATTACTTGATCATATTTTCTTTATCAGTAGGTTTATATGGGGGCAGCACAGATGTAGAATTTCTGTACTAACCTATTACAGTCACACCTAAACTTGGATTAATTATCTCTCAAATTAGGAAATCTACTCTACTCAAGGCTAACAAAACTAGAGTTTGAAAAACTTAATGGAAATAGTATAAATATTGTGAAAGATTAAGATGCCTTCTTTATAAATGTTTCTTACAGGAAGACTCGTATTTAGATGAGATCTGATATAAAACAAGGGAGTCTACTTGTTAATAAGTTACTGTTGGTAGTCTGGCTTGTCCAAGTACATGCAAAATATCATATTTAATGAACATGGATCTTTAGGGTTTTTTGGTTTAATAAGGCTTTCTTTTTCCTTGGCTTTTAAAAGAAAAAAAAATTAATTAGATCAAAGCTGTACAAAGCATCTCTAAAATTGAATTATGCATTCTCTGTATAGTAAAGGATCATTTTAAAAATGCATTGTGCACTCCTGAAATAAACAAACTAATAGCTTAGCAACTAGCTGACCTCTCCCACTTTTCCTATTTGGGAAAATGGTCTGGACTGTCTTCCCATAATCCTTCTGGATATGCTGTTAACTTTTTTATGGCCAAGGACCTACCAGGTACTATTTTTTTTTTCTTCCTGCGTACCAGGGTTTTGCTGTAAAGAAAAGCTCAGGAAACAACCACCACTTCTGTGAGCACTCTTTTTTCAAAGACCTGGCCTCACCTCCCTACTACTTCCCACGTGCTTGGTTTTGCATCGATGCTTTTAGTCCATAGAATGATACTGATGTGGGAAGTTTGTGCTTAGGAACCAAGTGAGTTATTGTCAGTCATTGCCTTTTCATACAGCATGTATAGTTAAGGTGTATCTTCTTTAACAGTGTGAATGCAACCATCGTCAAGGAGGAAACCCTGTAGACACAGGTAAAACTCTACCATTTCACCACTGCTACTTACTGTCCTGTTTTCTGTGACATCAACTTTTGTCGCCGTGGCATTGATTTTAACTCCAGATCTATTTTTCTTGTCTTTTGAGCTAGTGGAAAGTATCATCATAAATGTATGTGGTTGTCAGTTGTATAATGTCACCTTCAAATGCTAAGAAGCTTAAATCTCAATTTGTTTAGCATTCTTAACATGCAGTTTAAGGAAAAAGGTGATGGAAGTCTCTGGTCATTGAAGGCTTTGGCTTAGTCTGAATTTTGCCTCAAACCAGTTCTTTTAGTTCCATTGAAACATATCACACAACTTTGTTAAAGGTGGTCTTTGTTCACCTATTAAGTTTGGAAATCTTTGCAGATGTGCACAGCTGGCCCCTTTAAACATCTGGCGATGGTGGTTCAAGTGCACTTGCATCAGGTAGCTCATCACATGGCTTTGAGTTGCGCCTGAATGCAATCTGGTGTAGGTTCCTTTAGAAGCATAAGCCTCTAGTGTGTTATAAGAGACGGTAACACCTGGCTGCTGCTTCAAAGATCAAGAGGAAAATTTGATTGCAGAAGCAAGAAAAGGTTTAAAACCCCTCCAAACACCACAAAACCTTTATTCAAACTGAAAAATGAACTAAGATTGCAAAAGCCTATTCAGTGCCAAAATGATAATTTTTCGTGTTTGAATCAGTGTTTGATAAGGATAGTAGCAACAAATGTTGCAGCTAAAATGGAAGGGGCTTTTTGTGGGTTTTGGTGGGGTTTTTTTCTCCAGAATTAGAGATGAGGACATTGTGATGGCTTTTATAAATACAAATAAAATGCAAGTTAAATCAGCTGAGCAGTGTTAAGAACAAGGCTGAAGTTCATCTTTACTGACAAGAAATCATTTCTGTGTGAAGCCATAACAGGTTTGTGTAGAAACTGAATGCCCTATATGCATGAAACAAGCCCAGAAAACATGTTTTGTTTCTTTGCTATTAAACTAGAAAAGATTATTTTTTCCAGTGCTATCCATTGCATCAAAAATCTATTAGAAATAATAAGAGAGGTTTGGACTTGAGTCCATCCTGTTGCTACTAGTAGTATACACTCCTTGAAATGTATTTTCTGCTATGCTGTAGTTTGATCCAGAAAGGATTTTACAGCTTCATATTACATGTGAATGAAAAAACTCCTTACAGTTCATAGCCTTAAATTGACTCCCAAGGTGCCAAAGTACTAAGAGAAAAACATACTGATATTTCCTTGGTTTTGAATTTTCAATGCTTACTTCATTTATAAAATTCTTAAAATATAGATTGTTGTGTGGGGTTTTTTTGGTTGGTTTGTTTTGGGTTTGTGTGGTGGTTTGACCCTGGCTGGAGGCTGGATACCCACCAAAGCTGCTCTGTCTCTCCTCATCTGGGCAGGGGAGAAAATATACATCGAGAGGCTCAGGAGCCAAGATAAGGACAGGGAGAGATCATTCCACAATCAGCGTCACGGGCATAACAGACTCGACACAGAATAAAGGAAAGAAACTCTCTGATTTATCACCCTTCCCTGCACACCCAGTGACACCAGAGTCGGGTAATGAGAAGTGAGACCAGATCTTAAAGCACCTCCCCCAACCCTCTCTTCTTAGCAGACTTCAGTCATGATTTTGCTCCCTTTGTCCCCCATTGTGGCACAGGGAGGGGCAGGGACTGGGGGAATGGGAGTTTTGGTCAGTTTCGTACCAGTTGTTTTCCTTCTTAGCTGGGGTGGGGGGGGCATTCCTCACACCCTTCTCCTGCTGCACCATGGGGCCCCCACGGAAGACAGTCCTCCACAAACATCTCCAATGTGAGTCCTGTCCCACGGGGCTTCAGCTCTTCACCAGCTGCTCCGGCATGGATCACTGCTATGGGGTGCAGTCATAAAATCATAGAATGTCTCTCAGGCCCAGACTTCTCCAGCCTGGTCCTCTATGGGGTCACAACCTCCCAGCCTCACCACCCCCCCCCCAATCAGCAAACCTGCTCTGGTGTTGATCTTTTGTGCTCATNGGTCTTGGCCTTTTCCATGGGCTGCAGGGAGACATCTGCTCCACCATGGGTTTCTCCACGGGCTGCAGGGGAATCTCTCCAGTGATGGAGCGCTGCCTCCTTTCCCTTCCTTGGCGCCTGCACAGTTTCTTACACATTCTCACTCCCTTCTCTAGTGGCAAAATGCATCTGCTTGTGTGTTTTTCTTAAACGTGATTCCCAGAGGTGCTGTTACTGTTGCTGATGGGCTCAGCCTTGGTCAGTAACGACTCCAGCCTTGAGCCGGCTGGTGTTTGCTCTGCGGGGCCTGCAGAGAGCTTCTGGCTGCTTCTTGCAGCAGCCACCAAGTGCAGCCCTGCACCCGCTTCTTCCCCAGAACCCATCTGCGCAAAACTACAACTCTTTGGTTTTGTGTTTCTTTAAACATACTTTACTGGGAGTTTTAAAACACTCCAAACTAAAACTAGAGAGATTGTCTCACATGCAGCCACTCTGTCCTTTATGGGTTGTCTGTATTTTGGATCCATGTGACAGATCATGTTATCTCACTTTCATTACAAAGAAAATCGCTCATCTTTTTCAGTATCTCTCATCTACGTGGGACTTCTCATGCTGAAAAACAAACTTGTGTGATATTTAAGGAATTACAGCCTAGTACAAGGCAAACTATAGTCATTGAGAGTTGTAGCTTCCTCATGCATTTTAAAAATAAGTTTTCATTAACATCTGGGAAACCATCACTGACCACAGTACCTTACTGGAAAATCTGTGACAGTGGAGATGCTATCCAAGCAAAGCCCAGCTTGTTTAGGAAAAAGAGGTGTGAAATTCATGTTTTTCTATTCCTGTGAAGGAATTTTTTTGACAAGTTTCATGTAGGTTAAACATGTCAATAGTAGGAGAGGATGGTTTCAATTTTTGGACACTTGCATTTGGTAAAAACTGGTTTTAAACCTTATAAAAGAAATATATGTAAAGAAATGAACAACCCCAACACCAAGTGCAAAAATAGAGAAATGTCCTAATTTTAGTAAACCAGTCTAGCAGCTGGAAAGGCAATAAATAAAAATGAGTTGCAATCAGGCCCCTTGATATCCATTTTGACTGTAATGAAGCTTGATTTTTTTTTTTCTGAACTGTAGTAGAGTAAAACTATAATTAATGCTCAACCAGCATGTGAATTGTATGCTACTTGTAATTACATCACCTTGGTAATGCAGTGGTATATTGCACATGACTGATGCTGGAATTTAACTGGGTTTTTTTATTGGATTCACTCCTTATAAAAAAGTAGTGTTGAGGAAAACTCTGTGTGGCTGCCTCAGGCATAATGTGCATTTGATAGTAGTGAGGTTCATATCAAGCTCTGATATTTCTTCAGTACGTGACTTGGAAGAGTTGTTTGATCTCTTTATCAGTTGACTCCCTGAAAAGTGAAATGAAGAAACTATGTGCTGGAGGGTCAGGAAGTAAATCAAGATTTTTTTTCTTAAGTTTGGCAGTTCCCAGCAGCCTATGTCTTGCTGCTGGGACCTGTTTTACAAAAGTTGACAACATTTGTTGATTTAAGTAGTATTTAGCTTCCAAAATAGCGGATAGGTGTTTAGAGACATTTAGAAAATAACAGATGAGGCACTTAGATTTTTTTTTTTTTTTTCCTCTCTATGTAAATCAGGTGTCTGACCTACTTCTGTAACTTAAAACTGTAATGGACTCCTACATAATTTTGCAGTGCTGGTCTGAAAACCATGTTTTAACTAAACCCATAAAGCATTTATACCAACTGGGAAAGTGGAACAAAAATTGTCATTCTCCTAGAGAAAGCTGTTTTCATGGTTATCACTGTGAAGTGGTAGCCTGTGAAAACAGTCATGGTGCAAAAAGCACAAGAACAGCATCTTGACTTGAATGGGAACATCTTTCTGGATAGGACAGTTTACACTGTGTCAAACAGGAAAAATAATAATTATGGTGACTGGCTGTGGATCTCCACATGAGAACCCTAGAAACAGAGGTGGTAAAGCTTCTTCCAGATGGTGGGCTGCATCTCTTTCCTACAGCTATCTCCAGAAAAATGCCAGATTGTGAGTTGCCTGAAGTCGTGCAATAGGAAATATAAATCAATATGCAGACATTTGTGGATCAGATACCATGTTGGATATTGGAAGGTTATTTGTAATGGCAAATAACCATATTTGCCAAATAACATATTGCATAGTGTCTGCTTTTCATAACTTGGAAAGCATGAAATGAAACCAAGAATGAAATTTCTTTTTTTAGTTTCTCTCAAAGTCAAAGCACAAATGATCTTGCCTTCACCTTTACAACCTTAGTGGTCTGTTACTGAGGTGGGATAGATCCCCAGTGTCAAAATCCCACTGATTTTTGAAAACTTGTTGTGGTGCCACTCTGTTTCTCATTGCTGAAGTTGGGACATGTGAAAAGAGCACATCTGTTAAAGGGTTGGCTGCAGTGTTGCAGGGTTTTTTCCTTTCTAGAAAGTTAAATTCTTTAAAGTTAGCCATACCTCTAGCATCCCCTGAAAATTGCAATCTATAGCTACATCTTACATTTGCAATTCACAGCCTTTAATGAACACTTGCTGTTGCAAGTTATGTAAAATGCAATGGTAACGTTTGACAGTGGAAGTGTTTGAGGCTTTCATTTTCTGAAACAGCTTGCAGAGGTGTATAATGAAGAAGTCACACAAATAATTTCATGACTTTCCTCAAAGCTTGCCTGCAGAATAGATTTGAAGTTAGATTTTGAAAATACATAGTTAGCATAGCTTCCAACAAAAATTTTCGTGACAAAACTGTCTTGAAATCCCAAACTTCTCAAAGGACTGTGAATAGGGTTTTTTGTGGAAACAAGAATGTTGTAGGATGCTTGATCAAAATAAAGGGAAGTTTTTTTTCAGGTAATGGCTTACAGGAGAGACAAGCATAGGATTATAACTCTAATCACAAAATAAGACAGTAATTTATTTATTAGGATTCTGTGTAGACCTCTGGTACTAATAAATCAACTACTGCAGGAAAGCTTGGGGTTTTTTTTAAGAGTTCAATCTGGAGTGTGTATCCACTCTAAGCATGTAAGAAGCTTCCTTTTCTAAGATAGAAAAAAATCAGCCTCGACAGGCAGAATAAATATGGCCTTTCTTTCAAACCTGCCTCAGCACAGATTCCTCAGGGTTTCTCAGACATAAGCAAATAGCTTTGCACAGCCAGTTGTTAATTGTCCCTGTGTTTGGCATGCTTGTTTTCTCTTCTGATAGCTACCTTAGTGAGATCAAGCCATATTACTGGGGGAGTGTTCTGAAAGATTCCCTCTGCTGATAATATTTTGGCTCTTTTGCAGAGCTCAAAACCAATTCTGAATGTTGGGAAGTTTACAGGTGCTCAGGGTAAGAGATGTGACAGAGCCTGACTCTGTATGCATCTGAAAAGAACACGTAAATGCAGTATTTCATGCAGACTGTTGTAGTATTGTCTTTTTTTTTTTTGAAGGCAGGCATTTCTACCTCCACTAATTATGCACTAGTTATAAATTGGCTGCTGCTTTGATTTGAGGACGTATGATTTATGCTAAGCGAGCACAGTAAAAATGAAGGTCTTGTCAGTGAAAGAGAAGTTGTCTGTAACACATAATCAGAGAAATGAATTTTAAGGTAAAGTCTGTTAAAGAAGAACAAGGAAGAAATTGTGGCATCTGTTGATCATGTTCATTTACACTGTGAAATTCAGACTAAAATTCAACTGATATCCATTTTCAGCAGAAACATACAGATTTTATAAGTCCATGTAATTTGTCTTTCTTTGGAAACAGCTCCCATCAAAACACTGTTCTCCTGGTGTTCCTACTCATAAGGAATGAAGTAGGATTTAACCTGTTTGGAGTAATTTCAGCTGTTATGATCCAGTACTTTTCTGAATTCACTGAAATAAAATGATCTATATCAGTCTTAAAAATTAATTCCAAATCTGCTTCAGGTTAAACTAAACTGCTTTTGTTAGACATACAATGGTAAGTGTTTTTCAAATGCAGTAAATGCCACTAGTGGTATAGATAATTCTCAATAGTCCACATTTTTCTTTGAAAAAAATCTATGAAATGAAGTAAAAAAACATTGATTGAAGGTACATGACTTTGAAGCTCAGTCTCCTGCTACCTTTTTTTGACAGCTGTAAACACTCATGAGGTGTCCATCTGCTCCATTATAGCTGTGATACTGTGCCATCTCGTAAGTCTTGAGTGAATTTTAACAGGAAGGGAAAAAAATGGGATGGTATTGAAATAGCATCCTCAATGGAGGTGAATGGCAAGCCTCCAGCTGACTGCAATTGAAATGGAAAGTTTAGAGAGCTTCTGCATAAAGTGTAGAATCAAGTGATGCTGTTGAGATGACTGCTGGTGGTTCTCAGAAACCTGAGATTTACTGCATTTTTTCCTTGTTCCTCACCATTCCACTTTGTTTTCCTTTCTTCAGAGGTGATCAGTTTACTTTAGTCCCTTTACATGTACTGCTGCTTCTTGAATAAAAGCTTACACTTTGAACTCCCCAAACAATAGAGGCTTACTTCCACGGTCGCTTTAGGTATGTGATATTCTAAGTAGTGAAAGCTTGTTGCATTGCTATACTGCTGCAGTATAACTAGTTTAAGTAGTACCTGTCAGAACTAAGGAACTGAGTTTTCTGAAACCACTTAGTAAATTCCTTTACTCTTGGTGGGATTGCAGATATATGTTAAATTTGAAAGGAAAACAAGGAAAGCATCAATATATTTAAATTTTTGCTGCTGAGCTTAACCATTTTCTCATCCCATAGTTCCCTATGCAATTTCAGTCTTGGCTCAAATTAGTCCTGGGGATACAAGTGTGGAGAATAAATCCCTTGTCCTGCTCTGTAACTATAGACTACTTCCTACTCAAAAGCTGCAATAGCTTTTGTATGAAATAGCCTGTTGTCTTACAAATACACGCTCAAACCTATAATCAAATGTTGATGGTTATTTTAGATACTGTCATCATGTGATACCAGAGATTGCAAGTTGCACGCGTTGTGCTTTGGATGATAGAATTTCCTCTCTACGCTGTAGGGATGGGTAGCATGACTGCAAAGTCATTGCTTACATTATCTGTAAGATATTGCTGTAAATGCAAACTGTTGCATATTCTTTGGTCTGGAGGGAAATACAGAGATTCTTTTGGGACTGATAGCTATAAACAAAAACAGGAGCATGTGCAACAGTTAACATCTTACTGTCATAATCAGCAAAAAATAGTTATGACCAAAAAATCCCATTTCTTTAGCATCTTTTAAAAAGTGCCACTCCTCTAGATTTCTGAGGGTGGGAAGCAAACTTTTGGAAGATGAGTTGTGTTCATAAAGGTAGAGAAACTCAATTATCATCCAAGCTCAGGGGTTCAACAGTTCTATCTTCAAAGCCTGGGTAAGTAAGTTCAGGGTTTTTTTTATGATGGAGGTGATAGAGAGTCTTTAGGCTATATTCCATGGCTATTGTATCTTACAAAGAAACTTCATGACAAGATGACTTTACCAAAGCAGGTTGACAGTATGTCTTATTACTGTTACAAAGTGTCATGGTTTCTGCCTAGAAGCTGGTATAAGGCTGTGCTTTGGATTTAGGACGAGAATAGTGTTGATCACACATTTTTAGTTGTTGCCAAGCAGTCAAAGACTTTTCAGCTTCCCACACTGCCTTACCAAGGAGAAGATGGGGGACGTAGCCAGGGCAGCTGACCCAAATGGACCAAAGGAATATTCCATACTATATGACATGATGCTCTGTATGTAACCTGGGAGCTGGCCAGGAAGCAGGGCAGCTCAGGAACTAGTTGAACAGTGGCTTCAGGTAGTGAGAAATTTTTATTATCATTGGTATTTTCCTTTTCTGTCCTAATAAGCTGTATTTATCTCAATGCACAATTTTTACTTGTTTCATTTCAATTCTCTCCCCATCCCATTGAGGAGCCGGGAGAGAGTGAATGGCTGCGTGGTTGAGTTTGAGCTGCTGGACGGGTTAAACTATAATACACAGGAAATATAATCCTGGATAATATGTTTAATCTCTAGTTAATACTAATTTTGCAAACTGAAACAGGAGATATAATTTGATACTAACCAATTAAGATTTTAAATGAGATAATTTATTATAATTATGTGAAAACCTATTTAAACATTTCCTGAACACGTCACATTTCCTGAACACGCTTATATAAACGCAAAAAAGTCCTTCAGTCACTGACAAGTAGTGATTTTGCATGCTATAAAATATTACCCAGATCTGTGTGCTTTGAACATGAGCTTTATTTGTTAAAATTAAGATTTCTCTTTCCTTGAGCTGACTTTGGGTTAGCCTTTGGTCTTTTTGCAGACCTAAGATGGCAAGCCAGCAGTATTTGGCCAAGACTGCTCATCTTTTATTGCCACTTTCTGTAGCATGGCAAGCTGTAGCTGCTAAGATTGTATTTCTCCATCACTGTAATATTTTTCCTGAATGTACTGTTTAATGGTTTCACAACCCCTTTTTTTTAAAAAAAAATCTAATTGATCTGTTATTTTTTGTGGTGGCAAAATACTAACTTGTTCTGCAAATAAACTAGAATAGGGTTTAAATGTAAATTCACCCAGGAAAATATACTTTTCTACAATGGAATTTAGTAACCAACACTTAATTAAATTATGACATGGAGGACATTGGAGAAAAAAGTTTCCATGTTAGCCATAATTTGCTGATAAATAACTATAAATTTTGCTTTTCTGTAAAGCATAACTGTGGACATTTTATGCAACAGAAGATAGTGTAAAACACCTATTGTTCTATTTAAAATAGCTCATAAAATGATAAATAATAAATGGTGTTTAAAAGCTCCTCTTTCTGCCTTGCAAGAAAGACAGCTTGACAAGTCATAGAAGTTATTTATTACTTGCTTGTGATTCTACGGTAAATTCAAATTAGTAGACCACTTTCAGTTCTCTTGAGATGAGTGGGTTTTGTACAGATTTGAGCACTGGTGCTAGAACGAGCTGTTGGGTGAGTCTGGGTGATGCTCTTCACTGTGTTAAGAAGAGGGTTCTTAATCCCAATCCTTTCACTTCATCTTTCCAACTTTGTGATATCAATCTCTAATCTTCAAGGTGTGATCCTGACCACACAGTTGGGTGTGACCATGCATCCTAGGTTTATTCTCCCCCTTTTTTTGAGGCTAGGTGCCCCTCTGACTTCAGTAGAAATAGTATCTTCTTTGTTCTTGGTTGTCTAGCTGTGCTCTGCTCTAGCATTCACAGATCACACCACCTGTACTCAAGGAGGAAAACGCATGCGAGGAAGGTCTCCCAGGTATTGATAGCTTCTGGAGATACAGCAAGCTGCAGCTGTTGAGAGTAGTATGACAAAGTGCTTCAAATTATAACCTCCTCAGATCAGCAGAGAAGATGTTCACTGTTGATATTTTTCATTAGTGCTATTTGAAACCCTAATTCTGAAAGGAAGTCTCTGACTCAGGACCTCAGAAATAAGAATGAAAACTGAAATTAGGGTGGACTTTTGCAGTGATTTATTAATATTCCTTTGTGATGAGTAGTGCAGCTAAATAGTAGTCAATGCCTGCCTTGAAGAATCATACCAGTGTGAGACTTTTATTTGATTTGGTCGTCCTTTTTGGTTCACGCAAAGGGAAATGGGACTGGGGTTTTTTTGCTGTTTTTTTCTATGTTTTGTATCAACCATTGTCCTGCCTGTAAAATATGGAGACTGAGATAGAAAAAGAGCCATCTTGTTGTTGGTTTATCACTGAAATTTCCTTTACTAAACTTGATGTGGATAATCCTCCTGGCATAGAGAAATTAGTAGTACCAGTGCAAGGTTTTTGAATGGAAGTCTGACACATTAATTACACTCGATAACTAGTCTTGAAAATAAAACCAAAATTTTCAACAATGGTATCCAGCAATGCATGTATAAATAACACAGTAACTTAAACCATGAGTATAATAACCAAGACTTCATGGTGTTCCCCTCAGCCTGCAACTTCAATCTGTTCTGCCAAGCACAGATGTGCAGAAGAAAGCCCTTCTGATTTGGAAATCAAATATATGCTTTCTCTCTACTCTATGTAGTTATACTCCCAGCTTCCTCATGGATATTGTTTTATATTTAAATAGCTGATTTTGTGTTTTCCTGTCATCCCTCAACGTTAGTGTAGGTCTGGAATAGAAAGGCATAGGAATATATAGCAAGGAATGGTTATTCCTAATTAATATTCTTCTAATTATGTTGTGGAAAACAAAGGATATAATGGTATAGTTCCCACAGGAGAGGGATACTATTGTTATCAGTGATAATATACAGCACATTCTATCACATACAATTCTTTTGAATAGAGACTTCATTATGAGGGTGAGGTGTTTTTCTGGCCTCAGAAGTCACACTGATTCTCTTGGCCTTTATATTCAGAGAGATACAAAGGTGGATTTCAACTTGCTTTCTGTAGTTTGTTGTTATTGCTGTAGAAAAATCATATACTTAATACACTTACTGCTGTAAAATACAAAGTGTTTATAGACCACGTGTGTCCTATGCCAGTCAGGTAGGATAATGTAAAGGGTTCTATGCACTTGACCCTGCTTGGGTTGTTCAGTTGCCATTGAACATGGCAAATAGTTATTCTTTCATTGAAATCACTGCTACGTATCTGTATATATGCTTTTTTTCCTCACTTGTGGCATAAAGATAATGGTATTCTCTTTTAATAGTTTTTTGTCGCAGCATTCTGGCATCAGCAGGTCCCAGGGATTCCCTGTGTTGCATGTTTTCTGGATCACTGGAAAGCATATCTCTGAAAAGACCTTTCATATAAAATGTTTCTTAGAGGAGACTAGGGACTTGTTTCCATTTTTAAATAAGCATGAGCATCATCTGGCATGAATTTTCTGCTCATCTGCTAATTCAGTAGGCTCGCTTGACAAGCCAATGGAAAATTACACATTACATTACACACCAATATCCACAGGGATAGCCTGGAAATTGAACCCTCCACAGAAGCCTGCACCTCAGCTGGGAGCTGAAGCCAGTTCTCTTTCCAATGTGGAGAATGGCTTGGCCACTGTTCAGTTTGTGTTTATCATCCTTTCAGGAGCAGAGCACACTTCCAGAAGCTGGAAGGTGTTTCCAGGTTGAGTGTACACCTTGCAACGCTGCCTGCATGAAGGGGTGATCCTGCCTGATGCCCACCCTCTGTGTGCACAGCCCTGATCATGCAGTTGTACCTGATGTTTTCCAGAGACTCTGGGAACTTAGATCTTCTTTCATCTTATAATTGGAAAGTCCAAACATCTTTTATCCTGTCTTTGGCTACCCTGTCGTCATTGTAATGAGAAGCAATTCCACATCAGGTGAGCTGTGCTGGGAGATGGTTGCTGTATGCATAGTCACTGCTTGTAGTCTGCAGCGAGTATCCTTGTTTAAATGGTAAATATGTATATATCTTCTCAATCTTCCAGATTTTTTTCACAAGTTTGCCTAAATTATGGTAATCTCTACAAAAATATTGCAGTTATTAATCTGAGACTGTTTTTATTGCCTCTTTTGTCATGGTAAAGATGCTGTGTTGTACCCAGTCAGACAGGGCAAACAGGACTTGCATGGCGCAGAAGGCAGCTGCTCAATCTGCCAGTGAGCTGGGTCATTTTGTTACACAGCACTTACCTTCCCCTGTCTTATCCATAAACTCTGTTGTAAATATTTGTGCCTTTTAAATAGCAGTGTTTGAGGAAAGAATGAGTCAGATTAAAGGTCGTACAGGCCTGTGAGCCCATCTGGCAAGGGCCTGTGTAAGATGTCAGAGGCATATGAATACCCACACTGGAGTATGTATAGGTAAGGTTTCCTGCTTGTGAAGCTTCTGTGGTCTTTTTGACCTTTTTAAAAAAAATTCTAACTTACCAAGTGATTGCAAGAAGCTGAAATACTCCTGAAGGTCTTGTGCCTTTACAGCACTACCAATTGGTCTTGCGTCTGATGCCCAAATGCCAGCCTCCGCTTTTCACTTCTGTTGACAAACATTGATGACCTGAGACCCTCTGGTGGCTGGAAGCCATTCTTGGCGCAGCGCTTGGGGGATTCAAGAAGCGTTTAGCCACAGAGGTGGATTATGTGGGACACTAACTCCATAGTGCTGGATGGGGAAATTTCCTGTCCTGCTAAGGGGTTGTTAAAGCCAGCACAGAAATGCTTTCCCCTTTCTATCGAAGACACCTTCCAACTTTGAAATTAAGTAAAAGATGAGGGAGAAAGGAAAGGAGGTGCCATGTCAGTGGAAATCTCTGGTGCAGAAAACTTCAGAGTTGGATTATTTTTTTTAGTATCTTGCATTATAAATTGAATGATCTCAAAAAATAATATAAAAATAACCCTACATCACTTTAAATCGAAAACCAGGAACTTTTCCACCTAAAAATGACAGCATTGCAGCATCCCAATCTTTAAAAAGCAAAACACCACGGAAAATGTATGAAGCACAGTATTTCCTGTGAGTTGCTATTTCAGAATCAGCATATTCAGAAAAAAAGTAACAATACTCTGAGCTCACTGATGACCAGCTGTAGTCTGGGAAAACTACAATCTAAATTAATTTAATGTTTTTATGGTGCTTGCAATCTCTTTGGTGACAAAACTTTCTGTAGCAAACTTCTGGTAAGCATGAAAATGGGGACTAGTTTTTGGTTACATGCTGCACTATTTTATCAGGGACCATTTGTTCTTTCAGTAATGGGATTCTTAGTCTTGGGGATTCATCAGAGGGATTTATCTAATAAATACATTTACTCTGTCTGTACTTTTAATGTTTCCTGATTGAAATAAAGCTGTTTATCTCTCTTGGATTCAATGATTGTATGTAAGCAGGGATTACTTACCCAGGAATCTCAAACCCATTGCCAGTTTGCTGTATGTTCAGGCTTTCTTTGGGAATGACTACTGTGTGAGGCATGTGTCTGCCTAAACATGTGCAACTAGTTTAGAGTTAGTCTGAACACAGGAAAAAATACAGAACAGTCTGTTCTGCCCTGGTTTTATATATGTAAGTGTAACTTATTATTAATCTCTATGTAACACAAAACCAGATCTTGTAAGGGAACAAAGAGTGGAACAAGATTTGGCCATTCCAACACAAACAATTTCTTTTTACCCCTCTTCCTCCAGAAAGTAACAAGAACACTTATTCAATGTCCATTTTATTTCTATATAAACTGCTGATAAAATCCATATGATACAGTAATTGCTCCTTTGAGAAACAGACCTCAACTGTGACCGGGTATAAGTTATAAATTTTTGCACAAAAAAGTAAAATACAAAATCATCATAGTGACTTCTTGTGAGGAGAGGAGCAGCCTGTGGAGACTGTGCAAGGTGTCCCGGTTCTACTGCATCCTCACTGCTTCTATTCTTTCCTTAGCCTCTACTGATGTGTGTCAGGAATAAGACCTTATGATGCCTCGGAAAGCCGGAATCAAAACTCAATAGCCTTGGTGACTATTAAGCAGGTATCCTTTATTGCAGCGCTGGGCACACAGGGGATCGCTCCTCCAAATGTGTGCGCTCATTAAAGCCAAATTTCTCATATTTATACAGGTTAATTATACATATTCATGATAATTTCTAAGAAAAGGCAGGATTATGCAAATTATCTCCAGGAAGTCGTTTACATTAACTCCTCCCAGATAGAGCATGCTCAGTGACACTCAGGGGGTCTTCTGGTGGTCTCCAGGGATGAAGGCTGGACGTCTTCCTCTCTCTCAGCGCATGCTTATCTGGGCTCCCAACACCTGCACCGAGTAGTTAGTCTTTCACTGAAAACAAGATAGACTCTGTCTTTTAATTGGTCGTTAGTCTCATTATTTACGACTCCTCTATCTCCTACTTCCTCTGGTTTCAAGGCTGTTGCACTATTATGGCTAAGTTTTGTAGCCGCTTTCATGAAACAGCTTATGAGACTACAGCCAAATTCTGCTAAAATTCAAAACTAATCTATTCCTAAAAACACACCAATTCTTACTTCTTTATCTTCAAGGCTGTTACTGTTGCATTGTTATGGTTAAGTTTTGCTCTGCTCTCACAAGCAGCTTACACAGTTACAGCTTTCTCTTAAACTAGCCTTTTCTCAAAATTATGAAAATTCTTATATTAAAGTTGTATCAATTGTCTCTTAAGGTACACCTATACCATTCCACTCAGCATGATCACTTCTCACTGAATCACTTAGAAAGGATGGCCTGACCCAATAGGGGCTGCATGTAGTCATTTGATGGTCCCATATATCAACAATCAAGTATCTTCATGCTGTCTTCTTCCTCACATCTTACCAATCTTACCCATTTTTACAATTTTGTTCTACCACACAGGGAAACTGTTTGTTTCTCTCCTCCAGTAATGGGTCAGGATCTTGTTCAGTAACTTTCGTTACTTTAGTGCACCAAAAGCCAGACAATCTGAATATATACAGAGGACCTGAGCCTGTCTTATCCCAGTGGTTTTAGTTTTTTGCGTGCTGTAGTTCTCTCTGCCTAGGTTTGTCACCATAAAAACCTGTTGTGTTGGTTGTAATGGCTATTGCAGAAGCAGCAGAGATGTTCTCCTTTTAGTGACATTTTTGACTCAACACATCCAGGGCTGGCCAAGATTAATTCCAATGTATTGCAGATGGGTACTCACAAGACCAGGTTTAGGCTGATTAGGAATGTAGAGTTTTATAGAGGCAAACTGTAAATGGCCACAGTTTGGAACAGATATAAATGTCAGATAATATTACTTTTAATGCAGCACATAATTACTCATGCAGTGGAACGAAGTTTCATAGCATCTTTTTCAGGCTTGTCCTCATTATACAGATTGAAAAACCTGAGGTGAGTTAAAATTATTTTTAAAAAACATTCTACCCTTAATTAATTTTGATTAATTAATAAATTCCTTTTCATTAAAAAAAAAGCCAGTTGTTGGCTTTTCAGAAGAGTGACTTTTGGACAAGGTAATTGCATGCTCTGGCATCTCTGTGCAGGAGACCAGTCTGAGGAGACATGCCCTGAGGAGCATCAGAGGAGTTTTATGACCACCTCTGTTTTTTAAGGTTGTGCTCCTAAATACGGTGGCTTCATTAGCAGTTATTGTCATAAGATTCTGGGTTCTACTTCAAAATTCAGTTTTCTTTCCTTTTTGGACAGCATGTAACGTGCTGTGTTTTAGTGGCAGATACTGCAGTTTGTAATGTGACAATAATCTACATCTACTGGCCGGTGTTGTAACTACAGGGTCCCAATATTCAGACACCTAAATGGTACTAATCATAACTTTTGTCCTGTACAGAGTACCCTCTTTTTGCATAATATGCTCTGATGCAATACTTAAACCAGCTGTTTCTTTCCATATCCTACTCATTTTCTATTCCTTTATTTTATGTCTTGCCAACTTTATTCACATTTGCAAAGACTCTTTACAATTTTTATAAAGTGTTATTTTATAGCATTGGAAGAGATAGTGTATTTTCATGAAAGTATAATAGATTTCCTTCCTTAGCAATATATTTCAACACATTGCTTTCTTGCTTTTCCCTCATCTTTCCCCACCATGTCACACTTCTGCATTCTTTCCTCTTGCTTTAGTAATATTTTTTCTGTTTTTCCTCCTTTCCTGTGCTGAAGGCACACTTCCTTTTGCACCACTTTTACTCCCACTCTTTCTTTATCCTCTCTCTTGCTCTCTTTCCTCTGCATGGCTGCTCCCTTCCAATGTTTTTTTTCTAATTTGTTGGGGTTTTTTTCCTGGATCCTCAAATTTTTGCTTTGTGGTCCCTTTGCTGATCTACCAGAATTCCCATCATGTTTATTTTCTTGGCTTGTCAGCTCAGTGCACAGACTGATCCTGTACAAACCAGTGGTCTCATCCCATGCTCAGCTGCAGAAGAGTAGGCTGGTAGCTGTAGTAAGACAAGTGCAAATCTGAGCTTCACAGCAACATAAAGCACATAGGGAGGATAGCTCTGCTTTTCTGTAGCTCTTCTGTCTGCTGTATTCTCTGTTTTGAGATGGCCTCTCCTTCACCTTAAGCTGGGGGAAGTCGTGTCCACAAACTTCTACAGCGTGAGTCTTCTCCATTGGGGAGTCATCTCCTCACCCCAGGCCTCTCAGCAGGACTCTCCCCTCCATAGGGTGCTGACATCTGGGTCCAGACCTTCCGGCCTGGTCTCCCGCAAAGTTACAGGTCCCCTGGCAAACCTGCTGAGGCGTGGATCAATCTTCACAGGGCATAAGTGTCTCTGATCATCCATGGGCTTCGGGGGGACACCCGTTTCACCATCATCTCCCCCACGAGCTGCAGGGGAAACTCTCTTTCTGCATTCTTCACCCCCCCCTCCTGCAGGCCTGGCCTTGGAGTCTGTGCAGCTTGTTACATCTTCTCACTCCCGCTCCGGTGGCACAGTGCCCCTGCCAGCAGGTTTTTTCTCCTATATGTGATTCACAGAGGCGCTATGACCAGCTCTGATAGGCTCAGTCTCAAATTTGGCCTTGAATGGACCAATGTTTCCAAAATACGGGGCTTGCAGAGAGCTGTAACTGCGGCTTACAAAAGCCACCGAAGCAGCACAGCTACACCAAACTGCAACAGCATGAAAGAGCTATCTTAACCAGCAGTGCACAGGGAACTCTCTTAACAGATAATAACTGAAGTGGCTGTGGAAAAGTTTTTAATTTACCACTTGTGCAGAGATAATGTTGCTTCCCTTGTCTCATATTGATATGTTCCTTTTCTCTGTAAATCTGTAATGGATGGTTTTGAAACCGGACTCCGTATTCCTGTCAGATGGGCTAGAAGCTACTAGGTTCAGGTCTTCCTCCCTTGCAAACCTGTTATTTTTGCAGGTGGTAAGTACCTATTTGGGTGCTGCACATCTAAAAATGTCTTAAATTCTATGCCAGTTTCTTGTTTAATAAATTATCAGTGAAGAAATAAACGTAGAAAAGCATCTCTTTCTCATTTGATGCTGAGCATTACATTTTGTCACTTGGAGAAAAGAGCCAAGATTTCTTAACCATGTGGAAAACACTGGTGTGTGAGGCTTTTATATGGTAATTTCAGTTGTGAAATGGAAGTCGTAAACGAGCTGCTTAGTCCATGGTAGTATTTAAATAGATAAAAACATACAATGTCTGTCTGTAAAACAACACCACAGCCATCGCTCACTACCTCCCCCTGGCCAGTGGGATGGGGGAGAGACTGGAGAAGAAAAAGGTAAAATTAATGGGTTGAGATAAAGGCAGCTTAAGAGAACAGAAAAGTATCATGATGATGATTATAGAATATTAATTGATGATCAGTGCAATTGCTCACCACCCAAAACTGATGTTCAGCTAGTTCCTGAGCTGTGCTGCTTGGAGACCCACTCCTCCAGTTATATATGGAGCATGACATACAATATAGAATATGCATTTGGCCACTTTGGGTCACCTCTCCTGGCTGCATCGCCTCTCAGCTTCCTGGGCACCCCTGCCTTCTTATCAGGGCAGCATGAAAAGCTGAAAAGTCCTTGACTGCTTGACAACAACTAAAACATCAGTATTTACCAACACTATTCTCATCCTAAACTCAAAACACAGCATTGTACCAGTGGCTAGGAAGAAAATGAACTCTGTCCCTTCTGAAACCAGGACATAAACCCATTTAAATAAACTCCATTTCTTTCAGAGATTAGATAAGGGACTGCAGAGTACTTAGATACTCAGTTTCAGGAAAAAAAAAGTGTGGTTCTGGGAGTGATCAGGCTTCTTTATGTTTGCATGTATGGAAAACTAATTATAATATGTAATGATGCTATTGAGCCTTATTCTTATGTCCTTTTCCTTATATTTTCTTTAAATGAAGGCTTTATCTATATTTTCTTTAACAGCTTCATCTCCTGTAGTTTTGCAAATTGTTTGCATTCTTCAAAGAGTTCTACAGCTTAATTCTGTTGAGTTGATTTTATTGTATCAATTGTGCTCCAGAATTCACCCGTCCTGTTCAGCACTTAGTTTTCTGACATTGATTTCTCTGGAGGAGAAGGGCTCTTGCGCCATGGTTCCATAGCACAAAATTGAGCTGCAAGTGGGTTTGTATAGATTCTTGTTTTCTTTCTGAAAACCCTGTATGTTTCTGTATAATGTTTCCTAAACATCATCTCAATCTATTTGGCTTTCTTAGCTTTTATAGATGGCTCTGACGATTCCCAAGGTGTGGTGGCTGTGACTTAAGCAGACAGTCCCTGAGCTGGTAAAAGCTTTGCTAGTAAGACTGAAAAGCTGTATGTACCTTCATTTTGCCTTGTTGGGGTTTTTTTTCCCCCACCATAAAAATTAAGAATGGTGTCTGGACAGGCTGGTTTGAAGATGTGTTTATCAGGGATAAAAACTTACCCAGCCTGTACAATCTAATGTTGCCTGCTGCGATGAGGAACTGTGGAAGAGAACACTTACAGGATTTTTATGGCATATACACAGTGTTTCATGTGTGAATGTTAGGAGCCTCTTCACAAACAGTTTGGGCTCTGAGATTATATTCCTAATAGAGTGAGACACTTATGTACTTCTCTAAGTGTGCAGTGCAATGGATGCGCTTACACCTGCCCCCTTAAACATCTTCCTGCATGAAAGTCTGTATTACATCTGGTCTAAAGGGCTAGTAAATAATTTGGTAAGGGAAATTTAGTTCTCAATAACAAAATATCTGATTTGCTAGCATGGTTTTTGCATAAATAAATATTTTTGCTTTAGAGGCAGATGGTATTTTCAAAGCTTATTTGTAATAAGTCTAGAGACTAAGTTTGATTATTGTCAAGGAAAACTTCTACTGACCAAAATGACAGCACCAGTCTCCTAATTAGATGTATAGAGCACTCAGCAAAGATATGAAGGATCCCAGTCCAAACCCCTTCGACATTTGTAAGGGAATGAAACCTGAGTATGTTAGTAACCTAACTGTAAATGTTTACTCTCCTACCTTTTTCTCTTCTTCTCTAGTGATAGAAGTTCCCTGTTTTTACTTGTTATTCAATAACACACTTAAGTAAATCTCACTTTCATGAGATGAGAAACCACTTCTTGCTCAGCTCTGCTTGGAAGGCAAGGCATAAACATTTATCTTTAAGCTCAATGGAGAAACATTCGCACCTCCTACATTTATTCATCCAGCTTCATTACATTAGAAGCTGCTGGTTTTAGTGCCTGAGTGTATACTTCTTCAAATTGCACCAGGAGATGCTGGAACTGGGAAAAAACTCTGAATTAAAAGCAGCAGTTCTCCCAGACAGGAGCATCTGCAATCCTTATGCTGCAGCAGAATCCTAAATCTTCAGCTGATTTAATGCTGAATGGCAGCAGGTCACCAGAAGCTAGAGACAACTGACATCTGCCTCTTAACAGTCATCAGAGCATCCATTTATTGAGTTGATCATATCCTTTGGATCTACCTGTGTGGCTTTTCTGATGTCACACAGTGACCTGTGCAATATATATGTATTTTGAAAGCAGGCACATGAATAGATGTCATTTTAGGTTGCTATCACTAGTTTTTCCTTTTCTCATATAATTTCAAGAGAAGCTTGATGGTATTGCTTTGAAGGTTTAATTGATCCTCTGTAATGATGCATAAATCAGAGAAAGTTTTTTGTGGCATACCATGGAGAAGAGCAACTTTGTATGAAGTTAGAACTGTAAGATGAAGGAGCTCAGTAACAGTTTTTCTGGTGAGGGTTCATTCCCAGTGCTGTGGTTTTGCCCCAGCCCATAGCCAAGCACCACTCAGCCACTCACTTGCTTCCTCCCCATGGGGAAAAATACAAGGGGTGGGGGAGGAGAAAAAGGAAAAACAAAGGCAAACCTCGTGGGTTGGGATAAGGACAGTTTACTGGGACAGGAAAGGGAGGGAGAAAGAACAGTAACAGGGCTATAGCAAAATATATAAATCTGTTGGTACACGATGCAGTTTCTCATTGAACTGCAAAATGCAGACCATACAGCTCAGAGCCATCCTGAAGCCAGATTGTCCTCAAATCACATGTCCTGGAGCCATGTGTTCCTTCCCCACCAGCCCCCTTTATGGTGAGCATGATATTGATATGGAATAGTCCCTTTGGCCAGTTTGGGTCACATGTCTTGGCCGTGTCCCTTCCCAGCTTCCTGGACACCCCCCACCTTCTCCTTGGCTGAGCAGCCTGTAAAGCTGAAAAGTCCTTGGCTGCTGGGCAACAACTAAAATATCAGTGTATGTCATGATCCTCAACTAGATAGACCAATTTGGCAGAGGTTAAAACCCCTTGTGTTCCAACGACCTCAGATTGCTCTGGGTGACTGGGGGGCAGCAGGGCTTAACTCCTGAGTGATGTTCAATTAAGTGTTTTATTGTGACCAGGTCCTTGCAATTCTTGGGAACAGAATTAAGACTCAAAACAGAGTCAAGTCTCCCATCACTTTATTTGGCCCATAACAGGCATGGAAGAGGGAAAAGGAAAAGAGGAAGAGAGGGAGAGCTTGTAATAGCTACCACCACAGATCTGTGGTGTGTCAGTCCAATATCTTCAGGTCCGGTGGGGGGAACATTCCCCCTCAACCCCCCACCCTTGCCTTTTTACAGTGCTGTCTTATTGCATAGTCAATAAGTCTTGGCATAGCCACACCTTCCACCTGGTGGTGGGATGCATGCCCATTACTGCCTCCAGAGGGTCCTCGAAAGTTTGAGAGGGTCTGTGCCCCCTCACACTTTGTCCCTGGGTCTGGGTGGATGCACAGAGGACTTGGGCTACATTCTTCTACATATCAGTCACTGATGAGTTGAATTCACTTTGTTTTGTGGAGGTGGTGACTGGGCAATTGTTGGTGATTGAGAAAGAAGAAAGAGAGGATGGTACAGCACTACACCAGTTACTAGAAAGAAAATTAGCTCTGTTCTAGCTGAAACCAGGGCACCCATCCTCCATTTTCATGTTGTTGTGATGAGCAGAGGAGAATCTGCACGTGGCATCAAGATTCAGGTTGGTTTTCTTGTATTTGTATTCTGTGAGACAGTCTTGAGCTCTGGACTGTGCAAAGAGCAATCCTAAAGCTCTAGGAAACCCTTTTTGTCTCACCTCATGTGAGTGCAGTCTAATTGTCTCACTTTCAGAAACAATGATGTTCTCTGGTCCTGCAATACAGTAGCTCCAGGATGCTCTATAAAACATAGATAAAGTACTTTCCACAGCTGGTAGAAAGCTTCTTGAGCTTGTTGAAATTTCAGGACTTGAATATATCTGCAGTGCCTAAAAGGGATTAAATAAATTCCTGGGTAACAGGCTTATAAATGTTTCTAAATGGACTAGGCATGGATGTGCCTTTTATCATCCCTAGTAGGATCCTTCTGGATCCCGAGGTCCACGGCTGAGTCAACTGCAGACAACGACCACAGGCACTTGCTCTCTATAAAGATCTTCTCTCTAATTAGGTTCAGCACTGATAGGGACTGATTTCTGGGCTGAGGCAGCGGGGTATGCCTTCATTACCATGAAGCACAGATCTGGAAATCCTATCCATAGTGAAAACAGTTGATTTATTATTCCCTCTCATAAAGAATAGTCACAAGCCTGCACAAGAGTAATGACTGCTTGAACTGTCCAGGAATAAATAAAACTCTGCATTTGGTGTTTGGTAGCAGTGCTCACTGACCACAGGAAAAGGGAAAAACTAAGGGCATTCTCCTGCCTGGGTCTCTGCATGCAATGAACTTCCTGCCATGAGCTCAGGCATGCTTACCAGTGGATTTAAGGTTGAAGAGTTCTGCTCCCTACTCTTCTTTTTGATGAAAAAACCTGCTATTCAGCAATTCTCATGCAGTTGTTCCGCCTGTGTTATTTGTAGCCTGAGTAACTTGAGAGTCTCTCATCTTTCTGGTGCTTTTCAACATGCTTAAGCTTGGCTCAGAGACAGGATGCTGGATGAGATGGACCGCTAATGTGATCCAGTCTGACAATTCTAGTGTTTCTATCAGTATGTCAGAGATCCTACTGTACCACTCATTTATCAGCTGATTGAGGACTTAACCTAAATGACATATGGAAATATACCGGGCAGAAAACTTGATTAAATTCAACATATTCTCCTAAATCAACTGTCTAGCAACCCTTGCAGAATATTAAAACATGTTCTGAAACTCTTTGCTTCTGATTTTTCTGCTGTATTCCTTAGCCATTTTAAGCATTTATTTTAAATGTCTTTTTTCCCCCAGTTATACTTCCCTCCAAAGCTTTGAGGTTTCTGTCCCTCCAGATTTCTTACAAACCTATTCCAATTCTGCTTAGCTAACTGAGGAGTCATAGCTCGGTCCTGTGAAAGCATGCTTAAAAAGTTTGGATCCACAGACAAGGATGGTATTTTGCACTTAGTAAAGTCAGTTCAAGAGAGGGCATCATTCTGCTAGCAAACACCTTTTGATTTCTGCTTAGGATGAAGAGTTCAACAGACAAGAAGAAATGCAATCCATAGCTCATGAAGCACATGATCAGGGCAACACTGATCACTATGAGAGTGGGAGCATGTATACTTCTCATAAGAGAGATACAGGTGGGCCATAGAAGAAGGTAAAGTGTTGAAGATTGCTTGAGGCATGATGACCTACTGAAAATGGAAGCATTTTAACCATTGCAAGGAAAAGTCACAGCAAATATATCAGCTAATATTGAAGCCTAAAAGCTGAGGTAAAATAAACTGAATTGTCAGGCATTTAAAAAAACCCCACAAGCATAAACCAGTACAACCAGTTTGTTTTTCCAAGTACACTTCCTCCTGTAAGTGGTTCCCAGTTCTCTTCTGGAACAATTTTCATTTTCCTAATGATTTCTACAAATTTTCCTTGTTCAGTTATTCTCTTTGCTTTTTTTTTTTTAAATCTTTGTATCTTGTATCTCTGGCCTGTATGACCTGAAAAGTTCAATAGTGATAAGTATGAATAAGCATGATTTTATTTGTAATGAAAATAATATCTTTTGCAGAATGGCAGAAATGATTTTATATTGACAGTGAATGGCATGGTGGCAGTGACACTCAGCCTCACCCCCTGCTCTGTTTCTCTGTTGTTTTGTCTATTCACATAGATAAGTGCTCCTAAGGCACCTTAAGCAAGCTTGATCTTTTAAAGTCTGTTCTCTTTAAAAGAGGCCTGACCACACTGTGGTTCATGTGCCTTGTGAGTTCAAGCACAGCTCGCTAACCAGCACTTTGACTTAGAGCTGTGCCCATGCAGGGCTTCTGCTACATAACCCCGATACTCAGCAGAGGAATGCTGAGCCCAGCATCATTGCTCTCATGGTAACCCCATGCAAAGGCAGTGAGAACCTGGAGATCTAGTGTCAGCTAGGATGCGAACCCTTTCAGAGTATTCCCTTCCCTTGGTGTGGTGACAGTGTTTGTGTCCTACATCTTGTGACTCTTAGTTGCACAAAGGTTTTAGTGTTGAAGCTTGTGGGGTCAGGCAAGTTGGCCATGCCTGATTTAAGTCCTAAGCAAAATAACAGCCAGAAAGTCCTTGGTTTATGTTTTGCTGTCAGACAAAAAGGACAATGGGTTTTGTAAACACATTCTGGAAAGTATTTTATGGAGAATTTTTTCATTCACTTACAGAGTTGCCTGAGATCTTTTTCCATCATCTGTCTTTTGTATGTGGACAGTTGATACACAGGTAGTCATTACAGGAATACTGTATCATTGCCTTCAGTAAAGGAGAGGAAATAACCACAGCCGGTGTATGTCTGTATTTGTACAACTATCCGTGTTACCAGTTTGCACTGATGTAGCTTTTTCTATAAAAATCATCTTTGCAAGCAAAATTACTTGAACCAATGAAAATAATTTCTTAAAATCCTAGGACTGGGAAACTGTATTACATAATGGTTTTGCATAGTCTAATTTTGTGTTTTCCACTTTAAACACTGGGGAAAAAAAGTAGTTTTCAGTAACTCATTTGCACCATTTACATGCAAACAGATTTTTCATTAAAAATTACCATTCATTTTGGTGGAAAAGGGACTTCAGTTGAAGATTTTATTCCTAATCATAATGTTTTATTGAATGTTTAAAGAAAGAAACGGTGATTGTTGTCTTCCATTTGTCTGTGAATTATATGTATGGTTGAAAAGTAATTGATGCAGGAAAAAACTGATGAGTATCATTCCTCTCATGGCATCAACTCTGGCAGTTGGTGGTGGGAGGAAGATGCCTCTTCATTGTCTGTTTTCCTTTACTTGTTAGCTGCCTTTCATAAATAAGAAATGAAGAACAGCCTTCCTTCTTTTGATGTAGGTTATAAGACATTTCTGAAAGTATGTATTTTTGTCTCTTCTCGTTGCCCTACACTAATGGCAGTCACACTCAAAGTCTCCAAAGCAAAACTAGGAGACAGAGACAAGTACTTAGGCCATATGTGTTAGTTTTTCTTTTACTTACATGTCAAACAAGGTCATAAATACTTAACTACCCTGAAGACTGTTGTTTGCAATGAAAAATAAGAGTTTCTCTTGCAATGTATCCTACTTTCAAAAAAACCTTTCTCCTGTTTTTTCCCTGAGTTGTGAAGATGCAAGTCTATACAGTAAGAACGTGACTTTCTATGGCAGATAGCGTACTTAAATGCCCATCCTCCACCAAAAATCAGCAGGAATTGGAAATGGATGGCCTACCTGGTTCTTTGTAAATTGTATCATTCGTGGATCTCTCCATAAAAAATCAGTGACTGATTGGAAAGGTAGTTTCCTGCCTATTGAAGGGGCTCTGACGATGCAGGAAACTTAAGGATCTTGCCTTGAAATTGTGGCTGCATGATCTCAAGATGTACCTTTTTAAATACACACACTTTTACCTTACTGAATGCTTACAAAATACCCTCATGTTTCATCTTTTACCCTCCTGTGAAGTTTAATGAAAACCCAGTCTATCTGACGTAGAGCCTGAATAATTGAAGGGAAAAGAGCCCTTCTGTTTCTTGTTTTTCAGCTATTGCTCTCAGGACTGCATGCAGAAAATGCTTTTAGGACAGAGAAGCTGAATTAAAGAGCTCTTATTGCTGTGTATGTGCTACAGAGTGCTTCTTTGTCTGGTTCCATCTTGTTATGTCAATGACAGTATGTGTCTCACAAAATGTCAAGTGATAGCCTGTGTCTGAACTGCGTGCCAAGTGAAAACAGTGCAGAAGACCACTCTTTATTTTATAGTCAAATGAACTAAGCCATCTAAAAGTTCTTGTTATGTTTTAAAGTAGCTTAATTCTCTTTTCCCTACCTCATCAGAGTGTTTTGCTATTTGGCTCTTGGAAAGAAAAGAAACAGAACAGCAGCAAGACATGACAGGAAGGTTTGCATAGCGGTAAAACCGCTGATGTGATGAACAGGAGCCATGAAGTCGATTCAGTCCTCACCTGCAAGCTAAGCTAGCAAGCCCTGTGTGAGCGTTTGCAACTGTTTTCTGATCAGTTCCATCTTTACGGATGAGAGTGACTGCAGGGATAAATGCATCTCCATTTTATGCCATTTATTTTGTTGCTGGAGTGGAGAATCCATTTGACAACCCCTCTGCTCAAGGAACAAATGCTGATTTTATTGACTTCCCCAAAATATTTCTTTGGTTTGCCAGAGAGGGAATAGTTCTCTACTGAAGACACAGCTTAATAAATCACCTTACTAAGTAAAGAAATTCCTTGCAAGTAACAGTTGATTATAGCTACTAAAAATTTAATATTGTCTCTTTTCATAGTGCTGCACATCCTGTGCTGTCCTTCTGCTGCAGAGACAGGGGGATTGTCTGGCAAACCCTTGTGTGACAGGAGCATCTCCGCTGATATCGTAGGCTGTGGCATAAAGCATTAGCAGTGCTCTGTGTGGGAAAAGGGTTGTGTTCATGGTTGTTGTGGGACAATGGTGAGCAATGAAAGATAGGTGAGTTTGTAAGTCACTATAAGCAGCACAGATGAAGCTACATGTTGTTTTGGCTTTTTATTTGAAAGGTGATGTGACGCAGCAGAAACTTGACAGTTCTTCTCTAGGCATAACTTCAGAGAGTAACAAGTGCTACAGAATCACCAACACCACAAACATGTCCTTAGAAGAGAAGTGATTAAAACAAAGATAAAATAGTGAGGAACGTCAATTATGAAAACTGGATTTTTAGCTAACACATTTTCCTTAGTGTAAAAATTAAGGCAATGACTTCTACTTCCAGGTTTAACTTCTCAAATTTAACTCAATGGCCATGTTTTATTTCCTTTTATAGAGCAAAATACTTTATTTCAGGGTCAATTTTAAATGCTGCTTCTTATTTTCAATTTTTTCCTTAATGTGTTTTACTTGAACTGAAATAGGATTTCAGGAGAGAATGGAGAGTGTTTTTCACTGGGTTGTTTTATGTGGTATGAGCTGATTTTGTGGTTTCCTCAGTGTTGAAATTCTTCTTGTGTAAGCCCAAAACACTCATTATTTTTAGTGAGTGTTTCAGATGGTGTATGAAATACAGCTCTAGTTCAGGCCATCTGTTTATATTACTAATATCTGTTTGAGTTTTACAGTGTTTTCCTTTTGTTTCTTTCCCCCGTTACTCAGTGTTTCCTGTTCAGACACCAGCTCCCCGTTCATGCTCCCTCTCTTGTTCTTTTATTAGAGTGCTATGGAGCTTTTCTTTCCCAAATGCTTGGAAAAAAATTCTCAACCACTCTTTTCATCTTCTACCTCCATGGCACATGGAGTAGTTATTTTCTGTGCTCACAGATTACACATGTTTCTTGTTTCTTAGATTCATCAGCTGCGAGAATCTGGTATCTCACTGTGACCACCTGATGATACTAAACGTGGGTTGTCTTATCAATATATTCTCCCCTAAGGTGGTCTCTCTTCTCGCATCTAGAATCCATGTTTCAGTTGCAGCACTTATTGAAAAATGAGCATTTCACAGAATGAATATTCAAAGCATCTTCTGTTTTTTTGAAAGCTTCTGAGAATTATTTTCTCAAGTTCTTTCTGTATTTTCCTTTCTTTTTCTTTAATTACAGTGTGGAAAACAAGGTAGGGGAAATAAAAAGTGGACAGAGCAGGCTGAAAAAAGCAGCACAAAATCTGTTTTCTTTAAAAGTTAGCTTTTAATGACATTTTTCCCTAGCAAGAAAAGAACTAAGAAGGGAAAAGAATCCATGGAAAGCTGTTTCTTAAAGATGATTTCTCTGGAGTAGGATAAGTTTGGGGAAGGAATAAACTATTCTAAACTCACCTATAAAACTGCTAAATACTCATATTTTTTGCTGACATGAGTCCATTTGCACTTGCTGACCGAGAGAGTGACAACTCCTTATTTCAAGCCTGAAGGTGTTTTCTCTGAATACTCAGCCACAATGGCTTTCTGCCAAGGACCTGTGGTGGCAGAGTTATTTTATTGTTTACTGTACCAACCAGGATTATAGAAGAAACGGAGTTTCATTATTAATGGAAGGCATCCAGAAATGTGTGTGTGTGTGTGTTGGGAAATAGTCAACAGTGCAGCGTTACCACCCGCAGCTCCCTGCCGGTGATGCTGATGGGGTGTAAAGCTGTTGCCCATCATTTCACAAGCAAGATCTGTTGTTGCCTACTAGAGAGAGGAAGAAAATTATAGTGACAAATGATAATGTTGTTGGACGCCCTGGTAAGAAAGTGGAAGCTTTATTGCTCCACAATCAAACAAACAACTTCCTTTGTATCTAATGAATAGGTTCAGCTCCAAGTCACACATAATCGCCGATAAACCCTGCTTAATATAAAAGCTCAAAGCAATTAAACTCCATCCCTTCATTCTTGGTGACATTTGTTTCACAAATTGCAAGGAAAAAAAACCCCAAACATTACATGCAAAAATCTTGTAATATATTGGATCAGAATGGTTCATTCTGAAGTGGAAGCTCTGAATAAAGTTAATAATGAGAATATTATTATTTTTGCTTTGGGACTGTAGCTTTATTGCACAAGTAAGTTTTAATGTAAGGTGCCACTATTTATTTGTTTCCTTCCATGGAATAGGAGCAACTATCAGGGAAGTCAAGCTTACAAGGACTACATTACTGACTTCAGTTTGCACTAGGAGCACTCCCTGAAGACATTTCAGCAGAGCAAGGGAGGAAAATGGCAGTTTAACTATCTCAAAATTATTGATTGAAGGGAGTGCATCAGCTAGACATGGAGAAGTTGGAGACTATTTGCATTTGGGGTTCTTTGGGGTTATTTTAGGTGTTTCTTTGGAAAGAGACCAAAATGATTAGTTTATTCATATTGGATATAATGAAAACAATTACATGTCCCTTCTCTGAGCAAGGTATGGAGGTTTGAAGCTGAGTCTTCTACAGGAACACTGAGAGCCGGGCATGATACATAGTCACTGTTTTTGTAAGGTGATTTCTAACTTTGACCAGATATCTCATTTGAGATATATAACCTTCTCCTGCTGCATCCCCAAAAAGATTTGCATGTATGAATATCTTCCAATTCAAAAGTTAGAAAGTAAATGACCACAGCTTATTTTTACAGCGACCGTGAAGACATCACCACAAATGAAGGGACTCCTGGTCTGGTCTGAGAGCCCACGTGCTCCTGTTTGTCTCCTGATGCTACTCCCAGGAAACAGAAATACCTGAAGGTAGGAATCTCATCTGTTAAGTAATCTAGGAGGCAAATAATTATCTGAGTGACAAGTAAACGCAGACTAGTTCACCTAGCTTTGCTAAATATCCTTCAGTTTTTGGGTTAGTATAAATCAAAGATGTGTCTGATGAGCTATTTTTAAAGTGCTTTTCTCAAATAAATAATTTTTTAGGTTCCAATTCATCAAGAATAGAAAGAAGCATGTGCTTCCACCTTTCCCCTAAGGCTAATGCATGCACTTGTTCCTGCAAATGTAGATCAGGCAAGTGTTCAACAGTTGCTCCTTTGTTCAGGGAACAGAATCTGATATGCTTCCTTGGTAAGCACCACTGCCCTCCAAGAAGAAAGTTACATTTAGTTTTTCTCAGCCAGTACTTTCTTTTTCTGAAAGGTAGCTTCAAAAGTGGAGGTGGAATAAAAGATATTTTATGAACACAGGTATGTTTCATAACTTGCTCCAACTGAAAAGGGCATGAAAGTCATAGCTCTTTATACTGGCCAACAGAATGGGCTACAGGATAAAGATGTATGGAGCAAGGGTGGAAGGAGGAACAAAAGACCTGAAAGATCAAGATCGGCATCCATTACCACTGAACATACTTGCTTTTTTAAAGAAAGTGACACTCTTGAATGAAGCTCTGCTCTAGTAGATGTGCTTTAGATACACTTTGGACATCCCTATACCCTTTCATCTTGTTTCTGGAAACCTTTAGTAAGAAGAGGCAATAAGGACTCTGGTTTAACCAAGGCACGTGCTAGACACAGTGATTCTCAGCTGAGTAAAAGCGGCAGCAGGGCCAGGGAGAGAGTGCTACAGGCATAGGTAACTTGCAGTCTAATGCCCAAGGAGATTACATTTGATAGTCCTGTTCTTGGACATAGATAAGTCCAAGTCTGTTTGTCCAAGTCTGGTTTAGCTCAATTATGGATATAAGAACTGAGTCAAAGAGACTCCTTGAATCACCTAAGTATGCTGAAAGAATTATGGAGGATGGAACATGACAATCAATCTGAAACTAGAGCTGCACTTGTCAAAAATCTGTTCTCGTGTCTGTGCTCCTGTAATGATGCTAAAAGAAAGGAAAATTTATTTGGAATTTTTTGGTGTATCTATACAGTACCTGGAAGAAAGAATTAAGATAATGAACAATAGAAGGCAAATATAGAGGGAAATTAAGATATTATACAACAGCCTTACTGAAGTTAGAAGTACATTACTTATTTACAACACCTACAACCATGTAGGTCCTGGATAAGAATGGGAAAAAGTAATACAAAACAATCATGAATATTTGAGGGGGTGGTGGAAGGAGATAGGTATAACCCATTTCTGAGGGAGGCTAATACAGATTAATTAACACAAATGGCCTTTTATATTTCTTATAAATAATTGTGTGGTTTGGGAGCCTTTATATCCAGAGTACTTTCAGAAGCGATGTGGAGGCATTGCTGTGTGGTTTGCGCAAAAATTAGAGACATGTTGCTTTCCTGCTGCAGTGGAAGAGTGTAAAATAGTGGTAGCCTGGTGTTCCTGGTGATCAACTGGACCCTCTCCTGTCTACCCTTCTGCCCTAGAGCAGCAGAGCATGCTGCCTCACAGGAGCATGGCTTCTTTGGGTCTTGTTTGTTGTTTTATTGATCAAATAAAAAGCTGCTGCAAAGAATTTCTTTTTTCTAATGTAACAGAACACCTCAATAGCAGGTTTTGCCTTTGCTTTGCAGCTAGCACTGCAGCTGCCTCAGGTTACAGCAGCAGTTGAACCTCTTTTCCTTTTTTCTCCTAGTAAATATTTGGAAAATAATGTGTTTTGAGCTTTCTCATCTTTTGGTTTAATGAGCTAGGAACAGAAATATATATTTTTCTGTTATTTTTGCTGTACTAAAAGGGGGCTTGTTTTATTCTTTCAGTGCTGCATCCATGCCCCTTGCATTACTTATGAAAGCTATGCCATAATTTGGCCACTGACAAATCTTTTAAATTCATTTATTCACTTTGGATGAATATGTAAAACAGCAAATAAAATATAAACCAAATTCCAGAACAATTTCATAAATTGTGCCTTTCTGCAGCATGCCATGGTGGTTGAAGCTTTCTATCTACTCACAAAAATATTCCTCTCATGAGTCTGAATGGGGAGAATACTCCCCTTCCTCATGTGTTTAATGGCCCAGCCTCTTGCCTCCCTGTACCTGCTGCCTCAGCCAGGAGACATGAAGGGGAATATCTTACTCATGAAAACTCCTTTGGCTTTGGTTTCTTCTGCATTCCTGCAACAGCAGAGGATTACTGATGTGTGCTGTCCGGCCCAACAGCCCAGGCGTTCAAATCTGATCTCTTGTTGAGTTCTGGTGGTGCTGGGATAACTTAGCTCAGACGGGCCATGCCCTTTCATGCCACGTAAGAAACTGGCAAGGCCCAACTTCTGTGGTCTGTCCCTTTGCCAAGGTATGATTTCTAAGATCTTTTTCACTAAATCCTCCCTAATTATTATGTTATAACCTGTCTATCATAGGTAGTGGCAGTGGTAGCCTGGACCTCCAATGTATTGCACTACAGCATTCAGTCAGCTCTTTCACTTCGTCTGAGAAAGACTCAGCAAAGAACAATTCTGTGTGTATACCAACTTTTCCACCATTTCTAGAACCAGGCGACCTTTACCAGTGCTATCATTAAAGTATGTACTTTCCCAGAGGCTACTTAGAGAAAATATTCTAGTTTCAACATTGTGGTTAGTAGAAGATCTGGGTCTATTATTTTACTGCTTTTCCCACCCATGACTGTAATGATTGTTTTTGCACCAATATGTTTTCTGTGTAAATGAACAATTATATTTCATGCCTCAGGCAGTTTAATTTCTCATTACCACATTAAATACTAAAGGCTGTTTTCCTGCCTCAGATCCACAACATCTGTCAGCACATGTCTAAAAAAGTTTGTCTGCTTTGGAAGTCAGTGTATTATCAGACTGAGTCACCATCAAGCTAAAATTTAGAATGTGGCTCAAGCATTCCTCATAATACTTGCAAAATTGAAGAAACTCTTGTGTCTTGGTTTTTTCCCCCAGAAGGCCCTAAAGGTAGATTATATATGAGGTTTATGGGAAAAATCTATAAAGAATTCCGACCTCAAAGAAAAGACTTCATTAAGAATACATAAGTAACAGCATAAACAATGATTAAGGGTCATACCCTTACTCAATACGAATCACTTCAGCTTTGTTGACATCAGTGAAACTTTGCTCATTTGCCTCCACCAAGCATTTGGTTCAAGTGGTGTGTTATAGTTAACTGCTGTCCTCCACTTCCTTCTGTAAAATGAGTGGACTATTCAGGACAGAAAGTCAGTTTTCAAGGAGCCAAGTTGTAATTGTGCAATTCATTTAATCTGATTTGCTTCTTTAGTCATCTACTGTGTGAAGGTAGGATACAGAAATGTGCATGTGTCCCTGAAAATGAGAGTGTTCTAATAACATGTGGAAACGAGCTAATGATTCTAGGGTATAAAAGGGAAGTGGGGGATTTGATATCTGAGTATCTCAAGAGAAGCTCAGCTGCCTGTGTACTGGTTAACAATAGCAACTTTTCATTCTCTTTCTGGTGTGCTATATTCTTTAGGCTTTCATGTATTAATTGGCTGGGTAACCAGCATCACCTAGAGAGAAAAAACAGCTCCTAATTTTTCAATGATTTTCAAAACAGCTCTCCAGTGTCCTTACAGTGGAAATCCAAGGAATCAATCCACCTTTCATTCTGTCATTTCTACCTGCTCTTCCTCCTTTTCATTTCTTTGCCAGTGTATTGCCACTTCTGTGTCAGCCCTTCCTCTGCTTGTGTTGTGTGTCTGCTTCTCAAAAGCCTCCGTTTCAAAGGCTGTCAAGCTTCCTCACAATCTCATACTCGCATGCCCAGCTTGTCACTGGAATGAATGAGAAAGTCTGCAATATAAGGAGCACAAAGAAACCCTGTGTGTTATGCTTTTCTGGATATTATTTTCTTTCAAGAGAAGAAATCAAATTAGTGTTGTTAATTTCTGAAACAGCAGATGCCAGCCATTTCTGTGACCATCAATCCCTCAAGAGAGATCATTAACGGAAACTTCTCTAGGCTTCGCATATTGTTAGCGTAAGACAATGACTCTGTGGGCATATGAGTCATTATTTCACAGATGCTAAATGACGACTTTGCTTCTCTTAGATTTCCACAGTTACTATTCTATAAACTAAAACTTGCATCCAATGACTTACTGTTAACAAAAGATATTAGGCTACTGGTTAAGATGATAGATCGTAGAATCATAGAATGGCATGGGTTGGAAGGGACCCCAAGGATCATAGAGCTCCAACCCCCCTGCCACAGGCAGGGCCACCAACCTCCAGGCCTGGATCTACACAAGGTTGCCCAGGGCCCCATCCAACCTGGCCTTGAACACTTCCAGGCACGGGGCATCCACTACTTCTCTGGGCAGCCTGTTCCAGCACCTCACCACTCTTTCTGTAAAAAAACTTCCCCCTAGTATCTAATCTAAACCTTCCTTCCTTTAGTTTTAATCCATTCCCCCTTGTCTTGCCATTATCTGCCCTTTTAAAAAGTTGACTCCCCTCCCCTCCTGCTTATAAGCTCCCTTCACGTACTGGAAGGCTGCAATGAGCAGCCTTCTCTTCTCCAGGCTAAACAAGCCCAGCTCACTCAGCCTCTCTTTGTAGGGCAGGTGCTCCAGCCCTCTAATCATCCTCGTGGCCCTAGATATGTTAATTGAGTCAGTTCTACATGTTTCTCAGCTCATCATTAATGGAACTGAAACACTTCTTACATTTACTTCTTGTCAGGATTTGCACACTCGAGTTCTTTGGGTCATCCTCTGCCACCAAAAATGGGAGGGTGGACCCTTGGCACTCTGTATAAAGAGCAAAATCTATCTGAGGGACAGGTAGAAGGCTTCAGGACAAGGACAGGAAGAAACCAGAAGACACAAACTGTGATTCCCTTTGTTTTAAGCTCATAGCTACCTCAGAGTTGCTTTAGTACTTAAAAAAGCATGATTCAATGACATATTTTTTTCCATGGTTCTGTTGAATTTTAAAGGATGCCAAAATGTGGTTATTATTTAGGAAGAAGAGGTTCTGCCCTGTTCTTGGAAAAATAAGATAGTCTATCTTTAGGAGGTTAGAGTAAGGCTGAGAAGCCCATCATGCCTACATTTAGAGAAATTATTTTTGAATGTAATTTAGCCTGGTAGACTACAAAAAAATGGTGAAAATGTGTAAACTGAGGGTAGCTTTCCTCTGTGCCTCATCAGCTGCTAATATGAACACATCCTATAACCCTTTGAATTCCTCTGAAAAACATGCTGAAAAAGTGTAGCGCCTCATTTCCTCAACTTAGATGTTCACTGCCCCGTAGGGTGAAGAGCACCTAATTGCTGCCAGTCTCAATGTTGGAGATGGCATGACCAGGTTGATGCTTATCAGAGTCACGAAAAAAAGTGATTTCTAATAACTGCTAACAACCAGCAAAGCCTTCTGGTGTGTAGCAAAATATTGTGAGGTGCATTTGAACCTGTTGATCTTAACAGGCTTTTGAATGCGACTGAGCCAAAATATTTACCAACACCTAGTTAGTACTATGCTGGTTGCACTATAAACATGGTCTTTATGAAAACTGAAACCGTTTAGGAATGACGACAGAAATTCCAAGACTTTTTACTGCATTGAAAATGCTTTAAAAAACAAACAAACAAACAAAACACCCTGGGAGTTACTCCTATGACAAAACCAAGGTTCCCATTTCAGTTGACAGAGAAGGTAATTTTAGCTTAGTTGTTGCAAATTCCATTCAGAAAAAAGAGGGGACTGCTCTATAGCTTGAAATTAAGCACGTATGTTTGTCTGAAATATGATATTGGTAGTGCTTGGGAGTGTCTCATGTTCAAGTCAAGCTAAACAACCTTGATATACAGAGAAGTCTCATTTTATAGGGGCATTGACCCTACTCTGGTAGTGTCATCTGCATCTCTAGTCTGCAGGTTTTATTTAGTCTGGGTTTATCACAGTATGCTTTACTATATGAATTGCTTCTCTAAATCACTCCAGCAGAGGATTTTAATGGCAGGGAAAAGGGTCTAAGCCAGGACTAGTGACTGAATTGTAACTTATGAAGCTTCTAGAAAGCAATAGCAAGCATGGGTTCATCTGATGTGATTTTAAACCTCTTACTAAAATGAGAAACTTCCAGCTCTGTTTGCAGACACATACACAATGCGCACTACCAGATGGATGTTTGCATGCCAGGACCTGGCTGGCAACGTGTCAGCTCTAGTTACAGTGCAAAGCCTTTATTTACATCAGCAGGAACAGAGGGGTCTCAGAGTGGTCCGTGCTTCTGGACAGTCTTTCTCAGGAAAGTCATTAGCACCATGCCCAGACTAAGAAAATGGACTGGGGCTAATTTCATGCAACTCCTTCCCTACCTTAAGGAAATTAATTTAGGGACTGATAGAGCTATGTAATTAGTGGCCTTGTCAATACTGTGGCTAACTGCATAGAGTTAAGGATGAAGTCTGTCATTTGAAATTCTGAAATAGCTACAGTCCTGAACTGAATAACCAGCTAAGACTGAAAAAAAAAAAAAACCCCAACAGGGACACCTTTACTTTCTGGCTAGGATCAAATATCAATATGTTTGAAAGTCTCAGAAGACTTCCTCAATCAAACAGACAGCAACATTTTTTGATTCTATTTGATCAGGTGAAAAGGCAAAGATGGGTCTTGGCATGTTTTGGACCCGTATTATTTCTAGACGTGAGCTGTTTGTTAGAGTGTCCACAAAAATGTCAAACTTGAAGTTGAGGAAAAAAAAGAGATACTTCCAGAAGCAACACTGGACCTTCAAATATTCCTACTCTAAAACCTATTATTAAAGGTAGCAGTATTCATTCATCGAGGAGCCTTGCTACGGGAATTAGTATCCAGTGACAACAGCCAGTAAACCTGGCATTTGAAAATGCAGGGACATATAATGAACTCACTTGAGAACAATCTTCATAGATAAATAGCCATAAAATGAATGGTTCTGGCTAGTAAATAAATACAAAGACATTATGTTCCTCATGAACTGATAAAAGCTTAAACTGTTTAAAAATGACTCACTGTGGACTATTAGCCTAGTTCTCCACAGAAGTAAATGTTCTCATGAAGTTTGCAGACTAATGTGGTTTGGATAAAGCAGATGAAAAATAAAATTGCTAGAAACACAGGCAAACTATAAACCTTTCTGAAACCTGCCTATCCCTCCGTGGTAGCATTTTCCTTCAGTTACAGAAGTTTGTGATATTTTTCCCCTCTTGAAAAGATGTGCTACTCAGTCATAGCTTAATTGATTCCAGCCCTTTGATACGGTGCAAGCAGATGGCGTTAGATCCAAGGAAAGCATCTTCCTGCAAAAGCCAGGAGCATTCTAGCTCTCTGGATAGCTAGAAAATTAGGTGTTCATATCTATACCACTGCACTTCTCTGCACCTCCTTTTTCACCTTCTACTGTAGAGATGCCCCCACTTGCAAAGAGATGTCTGCTATGGCATAGTTGCAAAGGAGAGGCACTGTAACACCACCCTATTTAATTTATCATATAATTTCTATGGAGCTGCTTGGAGAAAAGGGAAAAGGTACATTTGAAGTCGCTCTGTTCCACTCTCTGGGTTCCTAGCATGTCTCCCTCCCGACCCAAAAACCTTTTCAAGTGATCCTCTTGTACTGGGGATACTGAGAAGACCTCAGAACAACTGCTAAAATATCCTAGCAGTTGTATGCTCACATTCATTCTGTTTGCATTGCAGCAGCATGGGGATGTGCTATTGAAAGATTGTTCTGATAGGAGAATGGTGCCTGTGAAATAAAACCCTTCTCTGTCTATAGCCCAAGTAGTAATTAGTTTTGATTACTGTGTTATAGAGAGTGACACTCCTGCATTGAGGTTATTTATAGTATTGTGTTGATATGATAGCCTCAATGTTTCCTTTTAAATAGGGAACAATGATAGCCTCATTGTTCCCTGTTAAATACAGCTGATGGGTGACTTTACAAATAAACACAGATAAAGACTGGAAAGACATATTTGCTGTCCAGATGCTTTGAGGATTTGACTATTGAATGGAGCTTCTGATATACTGAGTCCAGTTTACTTTTCTCACAGGAATGACATAAAATAATACACTATCTGCTATAAAAATATATCTTAGCTCTTCATCCCAGCACAGTTTTTCTCAACCATACTTCTGTTACAGATCTCTCCTAGTTTCTTGTCTGCATTTATTTGTATCTTGATTCTGTGCCAACATTATCCAGTAGCTTAAATAATTTTCTCTATGCACAACATTTATATGAGAGCATTGGATAGTGAACTGTAGGCAGTGTCCTTGGCTTCTCTATCTGGGGTGCAAAACAGTGTGCCCCGCTGTGGTGGGGTTGCCCAGCCCGTGGTCATCTTAGGAGTCTTTGTGCCTTTTCCTGTTTGAGTTAATCTTTCATCATCCTGGATCATCGGAGCTAGTGACAGGATTTGACAGGAATTTTTCTGAGTGCCTTTTAAAATGGTACCTTGTACAAGACTTCCCTGGAAATGTCTTGTCATAGGGTGCCTTTTAAAGGTATGCCGGAACTGAAAAGGCAGAGGATTGCTTCAGGTTAGAATTGTTCAAGGGCATGGCACTGTCCTTCCTTTCTGTTTGTCCTATGGTTGTAATGCTAAAGCCTGAATGAGAGTAACAGATGCTGTATTCTTTGCCCATATGACCTAAAGAATGGTTCCACGTAGATAAAAACTCGGACAGTTTTTATCTCTCAGGGCAGTCTGAGACTGTAATAAATGTAATTAGTACCAGCTGTTAAATTTTTGCTGACTCATGCTTTATGCATGAAAGCATTAATTCCCCTACTTTGATTGTAGGACATAGCAGATCGTATATAAGCTACATTAATAATAAATACTTCTAAGCACTTATGTAATTACATCAGAAGCTTCTATTTCTCCTTTATGTGCGAAGTAGAGCACAGAGGAATGGCTTGTATTTGTAAGTGTCAGGACAGAAACTGTTTTGTTCAGTAGCTGAAATTGGATCCTGTGTGCATTTATAGGTTTTATGTGGTCACTTAGACGATCATCTACACTGAAAACCCTCATCCTTCTTTCCTGGCTGAATACGGTCTGAATTGTAAGTGCTGTTCAGGTTTCAAGTATGCAGCCAACAGAGCTGTCCTTACCCTTTCCACCCTGCCTTCTTGTAAGTGTGGCTACCGCACATCTGGAAACAACTGGGCACAAACCCAAATATTTCTTTATAGATTTTTTTTAACTGCCCCTTCCCTGCTTTTCTGTCTGTCTTTGCAAACTATTCCTCTACCCTCTAGTCTGTGTGAGATGGGTGGTACTTTCTATCACCTTCTTTGGTGTTCAGTTACATGTTTTCCTCTTGGACTGCTTCAGACTGCCAGCGTAGCACGTAGGGGCTCCAGACTGCCAGGCACGGTGTGGTTTGCTATGCCAAGAGCGGGCTGCCTATATGCAACTCATTGGCTGGAGGGTTGATCACATTCCCAGTAATACCCAGAATATTGTTTAAGGAAGCACAGGGTTGGCATCACTAACAAGAACATATATATATATATATATATATAGTAGCAACATACATCATATGCCCGGGATGCCGTGCCAGGAGCAAAACAAGGGCTGTAACATTTATACTGGGAGGAAAAGGATACTACCCACAAGTATAGCAGAGTCCCCACCTTCATGTTTCTGCCATATGGAGGCTGACAAAAAACATGCCCACATCCCAAGAGCTGATGTCACCGTCCCTCCCCATGACACAGTTCTACAACTGAGAGAGAAAGAGGAAGCCCTGAAGAAAGAGATTTATTCTGGAAGGATGGATGTAGTTCACAGGCAGGGTATTGTGCTGGGCATCCCAGGAGGAATCTTCTAGAACTGCCTCACAGGTAGAACCTCAGGCAGTGGGAACAGAGCAACAGAAGCACTCTGTCTCCTCCATATTGGTTATTGTTTTGACAGGTGCTTGTGTCGCAAGCACAATATGTGGCACAACATTCGCCACAATCGGTGGCCAATGATCTCTACATGCAGCTCATAATTCTCTGAGGTGTGCTGGGCTGCCCAAGGACTTATGCAGCATTTGTCTTTCCTCCTTCCATCTTCTCTCCTTGATTCCTTGTTGGTTTGTGTCTGTCTTCTTTCATTCCCCTGGTGGTGTCCTTTGTGGGTTGCCCACTGTTGCAGTTTTGTGTAGCTGTGCTGCTTCGGTGGCTTTTGTAAGCCACAGTTACAGCTTTCTGCAAGCCCCCTATTTTGAAAACATTGGTACATTCAAGGCCAAATTTGAGACTGAGCCTATCAGAGCTGGTCATAGCGCCTCTGTGAATCACATATAGGAGAAAAAACCTGCTGGCAGGGGCACTGTGCCACCGGAGCGGGAGTGAGAAGATGTAACAAGCTGCACAGACTCCAAGGCCAGGCCCGCAGGAGGGGGGGATGAAGAATGTGAAAAGAGAGCTTCCCCTGCAGCTCATAGTGGAGCCCATGGTGAAACGGGTGTCCCCCCGAAGCCCATGGATGAGGACAGGGAGCAGAGACATCTATGCCCTGTGAAGATTGATCGACGCCTCAGCAGGTTTGCCAAGGGACTTGTGACTTTGCGGGGGACCA
>VZTU01005286.1:0-27741 GCA_013400835.1 Zapornia atra
ACAGGAGGAAAAAAAGTACATTAAGAGTTCTTTAGAGCTTTCCAAGTATGGCTGTCATTCCCTCTGTGTCCTACTATTCTATTATATCAGAGGAGGAATAGTAAAGAACCAGAAACCCATCAACTTAAGCACTTTACATGATCTAATAGAACTGTAGGAAAACAGAGGGCCACTAAGAAAACCTCAATTTGAATCCTGATTTTTTTTTTTTTTAATAGATCCCACATAACACTTTGACATAGCCTTCAGAAACAATACAAGCCAGCAGACTACCAAGTATAGTTTTCTGGAGAAATTTCTACTGGTATATATGGGCAGCTAGATACCGTCCCCAAGCAGAGGTTCCCAAGTCATGTTCAGCTACAATGGCAATTTACACCAACCAAAGGTCTAGGAAGAAGCAGAGGGACACCAAATGGTCCAGAGGTAAAAAGCTGGACCATGTAACTTAAGATAGCTGGTAGGAAAAAACCCACTGTGAGCTAATATTTATTCACTAGTCTGGATATCCAACAGCCAGTCAAGAGACTGTGTGAAGTGCAGAAGGTAAAATGTGAGTTCCACTACCTCTTTTGGTTATTTCCCCTAACTTACTGTTATAATGATATTAAACATATCCTATTTTCTTCTCCTGCCCAAGTAGGAGAAAGATCTACACAAGTATTTCACATGTTACAACTGAAAAGAAACAACAAACCACACACTGCCCAAAATGCCCAAGCCTCCATGAAATGCCACTGCATGAACCCAACAGTATACTGGAAACCTAAATACAGCAATAAAGACTGCAGAATAAAAAAAAAAAATCATTAAATACCTCCAAATGATTGTTCTTTTATTCACCAAAAATGCAGGCCCCCTATTACAGTGTATAGTTATTTTTAACCTGACTTTCAGCAAGGCTATGCAACGATAATTATGCCAGAAACATGCATCCACAAAAAAAAGCAAGTGAACAGTTATTATCCTTGGATCAGCAAAGGATGGTTTTACCTGATGTACTTGGTACCAAGGTTGAGTTTTACAAGACTAACTGTGGCAAGGTTTGCATGCACCAAGTCAGACTGATCTGATGATTATTTTTCTCTGAGAACTCTTCAGAATGATTGTCCCTATTATTCTATTATTGAATTACACACTCCAAAGCGTGTGGAGTTTCTAATTCAAAACAGGATAGCTCTGTTTAACTTCAGAGAAATGACTATGAGAAAACAGCCTGGGCAACTAGAGCAAAACCAAACATTGTCAGGGCCCAGGAGGAAAATGCTTTATTACTTATTTGCCAGCATATATGTTATTAAGATGGGTTAAGAAAACGGTCAAACTAAGACACCAGTGCAGTAGACAGACTCTGATGCAGGTCTAAATTTAAGAGCTACACAAAAAATAAACAACCTATCAACACTGGCCCTTAGTACTAACAATGGTGTTCAACAACAGCCTACCTAAACCCAAGCTGCTTTGAAAACAAAAAGAAACCATACATACAGAACAACTGCCCACATTCAAGACTCCTGCTCCAAAAAGTAAGGCTAAAATAAAAGTGTGTTTTACACCAGGTTTTACAATATTAATACATTATATAACTTGGAAGGACAATACTGTCTGTTTTCCATGGCTACCAACTCTTACAAAAGATTAGGAAACCTGGAAACAAGGTTTCATAGTATTAAAAGAAATTGTAGGACAGGGAGGGCGCTGATTTTCCTTGTCCTGTAGAGTAAGGATCTCCCAAACACCCCAATCCAGCAGTTACTGCTCTTGGGGCATCTGGGGGGGAGAGGGAGGGAATTATACCCCAGTGTTTTATTAGAAGACCAAATAGGGGGGACCTAATTAGTGTTTATAAATATCTTAGACATGGGATACAGGGGGAATTGGCCAGCCCCTTTTCAGTGTCTGTGGGGACAGGACAAGGGGCAATGGCTGTAAACTGGAGCACAGGAAGTTCCGCACCAACATGCAGAAGAACTTTTCCCCAGTGAGGGTGAGGGAGCCCTGGGACAGGCTGCCCAGGGGGGTGTGGAGTCTCCTTCTCTGGAGAGATCCAAGACCCATCTGGACGCCTCCCTGTGCGACCTGTCCTAGGGAGCTGCTTTGGCAGGGGGGTTGGACCCCATGATCTCTGGAGGTCCCTTCCAACCCCTACGATTCTGTGATTTGATATATTAATCAACATTTCAAATGATGATGTTTTCTCTCCTTCCAAACAGGACTTAAAAAAACAAAAGACACCCATACTTTAAAAAAACACACCACCTAAATGTGCTGTGTAAATCCTGTATGAGTTACCCAGCCCATTTCTCAGCACTTCGTAACCGATCACTCTGCAGCGCTCACCTAGTCTCAGCATTCCCATTTTCAGCTGCAGTGAAACACCAGAGGCAGGCTGAGCATGTATTTTTATCACAAAATGCAGCATCATGCATGACAAGCCCTGTCAATAAACTTCTAGAAGCTCTTCCTAAATAGCTACAGAATTGCCACTAGTATTTTCAATTAACACTGTCATCTCAGGAGCAGCTCTTACACATGGGTTTATACAGATATTTAAGTATATTCAAACTTCAGAAAAACAACCCTATCTTTTTAAACACATAATATGACTAATTTTGGGACAAGAACTCAGTTTTCAGTAAAACTTCAGAGACTAAAACACCAGCAGTTGCAACTGCTAAGGTGTGTGCATGTAGGGGGAAGAAAAAAAAAAAAAAATCAGCATATTTGGCTGTTAATTATCTTTTGGCAACTAATTATACTAATTCCAGATACAGGTTGGGGTTTTTTTTTCCTGAAAAATTCTTAAGTAAAACATAATGGCAGCTTAATTTAAGAGTTTCCAAATTAATACCTGTTTCCAATGAATGCTCTTCAAGTTTAAAACTGCAGGTGATGCCCTGTATCCTGATGAACTATTTTCAGCTACTCACAATTTCAGTTGAAAATAATTAAGTAAATCTAACTTTTCTCAGCATCCCTCAAATGTTTTTTTCATGGTCTCAACTTGGCTAAAGCTCTGTAATACTAAGCAATGTGGAGATACAATCTTGAAGAAAGAAAAAAGTATGTTACAGGCTTTGAGGAATGCTTGTTGTTTGCATTACAAGTTTATTCTTAACAACAATAAAAGACAAAAGTCCAAGCAGGCAGTGTAAGCTTGGTTACCTGAAAGCAAGTGTAAGTTCCAAGAGAAAGAGGAACCACTAGGAACCACTATTTTCTCATGGGTTGTTTTTCTTCCCTCTGCTGCCTTTTACATCCAGTCTTTCTGTATACCTACATCAGAATCCTGAATTTTTACAGGTCCTCTTTCTCCCACATCTAACCTCCCATTTTGTTTAGTTCCTACAGTTCTGGATATTCCCTCATTTTAAAACCAGATAGAATAGCTCTTCATCAGTTATTCCATACCTATTTTGGAGTCCCGACCCACTACACTTCCTACCAACTCCCTGTAATTTGTCATGCCTCAGTATGGCAAATTTCTACTTTTAAATCACTTAAATACACATGAACTGAAAAAGCTGTTTGAACATATGGAACAACAAGCAACGGGGACATGGTATGGCTAAGAGTCCAATAGCACAGCCCCTTCCAGACTCAAGAGCTCTTCGCTGTACATGGTAATCCCATGCTGTGAGCCATTAAAATACAGATGGAAACAGGCATCAAAAATATCCCTTATGCTAGAAGGCCACAAGGACCTAAAAAGGCTTTAAGAGGAAGAAGAGCTCTTCATCATGCCAAAAAATTAAAGATGATCTAGAAACAGATCATCTTAATATGCAACTTCTTTCATGTTTAGGTAGCTCCATCACTATCCACCTGCCTCTCATATTCTCTCAGACACATACACAAGGCAGGGCATTTAGAAACCAAGACACTCTGGACAGCCAGTGGACAAAACATGCAGGAAAAAACCCAAACCATTAAACTCCTTTTCTCATTATTTTACCTACATTTCCTGATAATTTTTTTTTTTCCAAAGAAAGAAAAGGAAAGAAATGGAAAAAAAAAAACCCCAAACAAAACAATTGAGCAAAGAGTATTGAAAGATATCAAGATTGCCCCTGGCAGCTGCCCCATGGGGAGATTCCCATCCATCCACCCCTTCCCATGACTAGTGCCAACCACCCCTTTCTGCTCTCCCCTCCCCATATTCCAGACTGGCCTACACCATTTGATCCTGTCCCTTTTAGTACTTCCTAGTGTTGATGAAAAGTTAAACAAATACACACAGACTAGAAATGCAGCTGGTTGTACACACAGAGCCAACCAGGCATGCTTTTGCAGACAAATTTGGTACATATAGAACACCACAGTGTAAGAGAAGAGTCACAGGTTTACAGCCCTAGAACTGATCCACCAGAAAAGAGAAACACCTCTCATTTAACCAAACTAATTTTACTTAGTGTGTCAGACTAGGTCAGCCCTGATACGTCAGCTGAGGGCTGCCACTTCATAGTCTTAATTGTGGTTTTTAGGTCATTTGACTATATCCTTAAAAGGCTGCAAGAATAAAGGACTATTAGCATTAAGGAGGAACATCATATTACAAACAAGACAGAGGGCTAACAAACCTTCAGATAAATTCTGGATGGCAAATAATCTTATAGAGAAATACCTCTTCTAAAAAACAAACTGCTCAAATGTAACTTGAAAGAAAAACAAAGACTTTGGTCCAAAGCACTGCAAATCATCACTTAGCTTACAACTCTACACACAGAAGGGGAGAAAGCATTTAAGCACAGAATGGTATTAAAAACAAACTTCTATCTGAACATGGAAGAGACTTTTTTCCTACTGTGGATATTGTTGAGCACTTGCATAGGTTGCCTGGAGATTTTGTGGAGTCACCAAACTGTGAGTCCTCTCCAAGGCAGCTATGCCTCTGCTACTACAGCTTATTTGAATTGAAACACAGTAAAGTTAAAAAGATTAGCTCAAAAGCCTGTTCCATCCATTTCCCAAGGATGACCTAAGTTAGGAGCACAGGTTCCCCACGTAGTCAGCGAAGGGAGAAACTGCTGTTAGAGAACAATTCATCCTTGCTTGACTCTAGTATTCCCATCAGTCAGGTAACAGCTCTCCCACTCCTGCTGAATGTACTTTTACATTATTTACCCTCTAGATTTCCTATTACATGGCCTTGCTGGTGCACTGAAGCTCCAGACCCACCGTTTTTACCCCAGGAATGCACTGTTATAAAATGTAACTTCCATACATTTGCACCTCTAAAACCTCAGCCCATTTGTACTCTGATTAACACAGGAATCCCAGACTTCATGACATTAGGATAGGAAGAGAAACCATAGTGTTCTCAAGCGTACACATATAAAACCACACAGCTTAACACAGTTTTACACTGCTACATAAACATGTGTGTTTTCTACACTGGCAAATGTTACTATGTTAACAATCAAATGATTATACCAAAATATATTTTGTCAGTGAGAAACATGTCATGAAGGAATATGAAGAATATTTGAGATGAAATCAAAACGGTCTCAGCACAGTAATTTAAAGATTTGATTAAAAGTACTAAAATATAACTCGTTAAAACATTCTGCAGTTAGAGATGCCCTTCTTTCTCCTCTAGATTTCCATAATGCATACATTACCTCATTTCTTCCCAACTGTTAGACTCAAGTGTCATTTCATCATTTTCCTGATCCAGAGGTTTGAGGGGAAAAAATACCACTATTAAGTATTCTGACCTGGAGTTAGGTTGTAAAACATCCTAGGGTATGCTTCCACACACTTGACCAGGCAGGTGAAACATCACCAAGCCTTTACAAACACACTGTGTTTATACAGTAACAAACAGCTAGAGGGCTAGCAACTGATGAGGTATTCATAACAAAAAGCCATCTTGGAGTAGTAGCAACGTTTTTACAAATCTAAATGCTGATGATTAACTGATGAAAACATTGCTCTCAATTTCTTCAATTATATCTAGAGAAAAAAAAAATACAAGTCAGCCTCAAAGGTGATATGGAGAAGTTTTAAACAGGAGGACTCCAGCTACTTCCCTCCTCACCTTTCCATACTGAAGGTTTTTCCAAGAGTAAAGATATTTGTGTTCACCACAGAAGGTGGGCATGAAGAGAGCCATTCAGAAGCAAACTGCTGCCTGACTGTAGGATCTCATTTACACTAGTCAAACTCAGAATAACAAAAGCTTTGATTACACAGGTATAGGAAAAGACTTATCCCTTACCACTAGAAACAAGCAAGACAAAGTCCAAGACATCCAAAGGATCTTCCTGAAAAGATCTCAAAATTAAGTGCTCAGTTGGAAATAGCACAGTGATTACCTCCTACCTCTGATCAGAAGCAAAGCCCCCTCAGGTAGAGAGGCCTGAGCAGAGGCTCAAGGTCCTGCTGGACACAAACCCCTGGGCTGTGCACGCCCAGCCCTCTGCAGCTCAGGAGGGCTGGGTGTCCGGCAGAGGTAACCGCAGCGGGCCCCGCTCTCTCCCTACCCCCATCTCATGCTCTTCCAGTCATTTCTGTTTGTGCCAGGATGGAAGACATACTTGACAAGTACCACCTACTTAAGGGTGATCTTCAAAGTACTACCTTTTCCCCCCTCTCCTGTATCTTTCTCCTGGCATGAAATCCTTACACTACTACTGCACACCATCTTGTAGAAATCTGTAAGTATCCTGGTTCAGAAGGAGACAACTCCTTCTTTCTCCATGATATTGGTTTAGCCTCTTGGTGTTTAAAACAAAAATAATCAGGAAGAGCTACTGTGCCAATTCATGGTTTCAAAGATCCTTGCAACTGTAAATTGGAAGTGTGCTAGAACTCATGCTAGCTGAACACACTGAAAAACCTCACCTGCTAGACAAGATCATACCAGCTAAAAATCCAAGGAATAATATATTCAACCTCCTACACCTTCACTCTAAATTACAGTCAATTTGCTAAAAGTGAAGCCTCATGCAATCACTCTCCCTTACAAAGTATGTTCTCAAACTAATGAATCTACAGGCTGCACTAAGATGGTTATATAACATCAGCAAATTGAATTTATTTTCTTGGCCCCATTTTCTGTCAGTCTTTCTAATCATCCTCTTCATTTTGGTTTCCTTCATCAAGTCCTCCTGTCAGTTTCACCTGTTCTTAACTTACCAATCTGACACACCTATAAACTGCTCAGTTGTTCCACCACTGTTAATTTGCACTAGCAACTGGAGACACAGCCAAGTTAGTCACTTCAAACACTTAACAGGGGGAGAAACAAAACTTAACCATGAAGAGCCTGTGGACATAGTTGCAAGGAAGATTAGAACAGGAAAAACTATGGCACAAAAATAAACACATTGAGTTTTAGAATCAGTCTGTTTTGGAAGACACCTCAAAGCCCATCTAATTCCAACGTGCCTGCTGTGGGCAGGGGCACCCTCCACTAGACCAGGTTGCCCAAAACCCCATCCAACCTGGCCTTGAACCCTGCCAGGGAGGGGGCAGCCACAGCTTCTCTGGGCAACTTGTACCAGGACCTCACCATCCTCACAGTAAAGAGCTTCTTCCCAACATCTAATCTAGATCTTCTCTCCTTTAATGTAAAGCCATTACCCCACGTCCTACCACTACACCCCCTTGTAACACAGTCCCTCTCCAGCTTTCAAATATAAGCCCTCCCTTACACAGGCTTACACCTGCACACTGTGTAGACTTCTGGGGTCACGTGAACATTTGCACCTCTGTCCCTCCTGGCTTGCTTGTGCCCAACTCTTGTCCCAGCTGATGATCTGGTATGACAGCCACACAGTTTAAGAACTCTGCCCTCCAAGACTTGCTCGAAATAGATGAAGCCAATCCAGAACTGGCTACTGCCACCTCAAGGTGCTTTACCCAACTGATGAGCACATGAACGATTAATGTCTTCCAAAAATAGACAGGGAGGGTTTAAAAGACACTGCTGCTTATATTCTTCCAACTACTGCTTCTTTCAAACATCTTTGCCATAATAGCAGGGATAGAGTAAGTATTTTCTGTGAAATCCTTTCATCCACTGAAGCTGCTGGTAATAATAATTTAGTGTCCAGTGAACTACAGTGTTTGATCCGAATTACTTTCCCTTTTGCTAATGCTTAGGAGATCAATTGGGTACCAGAAGTCTCTGATGTCATTAACCACATTATCTCACATCTCTGATTGTATTGTTTCCAAGTTCAGTATTATCATTACCATGCAATACTAACTTTTAAATAGCACGGGCACATTTTCCCTCCACGTCAAAGAAACAAAAGCATCACAGTGCCCTGTAAGCATGTGTGTGTTTAAGAAATATACCACCCCCAGTCTTTGGCCAGCAGTTAAACTCATGAAGAAAACACAGCCCCTGGCTTCTCTACACTCCCAAGTAAGGGCTGGAAAAGCAAGCATTAGCCAAAACCTGTGAAACCCACAGTTTCCAGCCAGCAAGTCTAGAAGGCAGGCTATTTTGAAATACAGATCACACCTTGAACCCTGTCATTGTACAGTAGCTGGCTGACAGTACCCCCCTCCCCTCCCAGATGTCAGAGCATATGCCACCATTGATGACTAACAAGTAGGGAGCACAAAGAAATCTTGGTGCATCAGTCAAACCATGATTGAAAAAACTGTGCAACCTGACATCAAATCAGGCTGCTATCTTTGAAGTGTAATATTTAACCCTCAGTGAATTATTTCATGTCAGCACTACGTGGATTTCTAAAACCAGAAGAGCCTGAATATGATGGAGTGAATTTTTATTTCCAGTTGATAGGCACAATGGACACCAGTAGCAGAGAGATGCACTGCACTATTTCCAATGATATTCTGGGAAAATAGGATGGCAGTTGGAAGCGTCCAGTTATAACCAGAAGTGAACAAGTAAACAAAACTGAGGCATCACCATAGAGATTTATTTCCATTAACAGACCCATTTCAGATGTTTTTCAAGTATAAAAACAATTTCCAGAAAAAAAACCAAACTCCACTTTTCCTCTCAGACTCTCACAGGACTTACAGGAGGTTATGTCTTTGTTAGAGGAAAGATTAAGACCTCTGTCACAAAATATGAGTTATGGTGTATACATACAGATAACAAAAAAAAGAAAGAATCCTAGAGAACTGCAGTGCTCCAGGGAACACTGGTCAATGCCAACAATTCAGCCCAAACCACTACTAACCATCATTTCTAGAGAAGAGGTTTTTATTGACCATTTAGCAATTTTGCTTCAAGAAGAGCCTCTCTAGAGGAAACCTTGCATGCAAAGCATCTACACACTGAGTAGAAATATCTTTTACACATCCACTTCACATGCCACATTCACCCTCTCAGCAGCCCATTGCACCCAAAACACAGCCTCAGCATAAGGGATCACACAGTTCCAAATCCTACACAGAACGTACAGGACTGTCCACCTGGAAGCATAAAAAGCCCTGGTACACAACTACATTCATCAAGCCTGTTCTATTTGAAGGGCAAGCATACCCACAAGCAGATTGTTGAATACTCAAAAGAATCCTTCAAGAGTTGTTCTTAAATCACAAGCATTCAGAGTATTTTTAGCAAGTAAAATGTATTTTGTGCATTCAACTTCAAAGTATGCCACATGGGTCATGAATACAGCGGAGTTCAGCCTACTAAATAAGTGATGTTTTCCTCTACTGAGCTACAATCTAGAATCACAGAATCTTAGGGGTTGGAAGGGACCTCGAGGGATCATCGGGTCCAACCCCCCTGCCAAAGCAGCTCCCCAGCTCATATTACATAAAGAGGCATCCAGACTTGAATATCCCCAGAGAGGGAGACTCCACACCCCCTGGGCAGCCTGTCCCAGGGCTCTGTCACCCTCACTGGGAAAAAGTTCTTCCACATGTTGGTGCGGAACTTACTTGTCAACTATTAATTACACTCCATCCAGAAAAGCCTCCTTACATCTCTGTTCATTGTTTGGTTTTCCACTAGCAAACCCAGGATATTTTAAGTTTTCAAACAGGCTGTTTTACAAGTGCATTGAGCTTTGCCATGTTTCCCCCATACTCTGGTGGAACACATGGAACCTCAGCCATTTTTTGTTACATTCATGCTCAACATCGCCACAAAAACTGTCTGACGATGTACTCTAACCAACTGTCAGATTGAGTTCTGGAAATAAAGCCCTTTCCAGAAGGTTATTAGAATCATAGAATGGTCTGGGTTGGAAGGGACCCCAGGGATCATAGAGCTCCAACACCCCTGCCACAGGCAGGGCCACCAACCTCCAGGTCTGGATCTACACAAGGTTGCCCAGGGCCCCATCCAACCTGGACTTGAACACCTCCAGGGACGGGGCATCCACCACCTCTCTGGGCAGCCTGTTCCAGCCCCTCACCACTCTTTCTGTAAAGAACTTCCCCCTAATATCTAATCTAAACCTTCCCTCCTTCAGCTTTAATCCATTCCCCCTTGTCCTGCCATTGTCTGCCCTTTTAAAAAGTTGATTCCCCTCCTGTTTCTCTGCTCCCTTCAGGGACTGGCAGGCTGCAATGAGGTCCCCTCACAGCCTTCTCTTCTCCAGGCTGAACAAGCCCAGCTCCCTCAGCCTCTCTTTGTAGGGCAGGTGCTCCAGCCCTCTCATCATCCTTGTGGCTCCTCTGCACCCTCTCCAACAGTTCCACATCTTTCTTGTATTGGGGCCCCAGCTCTGGACACAGGACTCCAGATGGGGCCTCACGAGGGCTATTCATTTTTTTGAAACAACAGAAAAATGCCACCATTGTCTTGCCTCTCACATTATTTTTTTTCCCCATTTTTTGCTTATTTTCTCCTCACATAACCCAACAGAAAGCCATGAGGAACCACCTGTCCTGTGTTTTAGAAACCTGTTAATTTTTTTTTAAACAACATACTGGTCAAAATTTATTACTACAGAGAAGTTTAGATAACACAAGTCTTTTCTAATATTTGAGGGTTCAGTGCTTTGTACTACACATTTCCACTTGCAGAAAGCATCATGGCAGCCAGTATAGGAGGATTCCAAACTTACTCATCACAAAGTGACCACCACAGTGGCATTGGCTGGTTGCCAAGTATTTCAAAATGTTTAAGGCATAAAGCACAGACAAGAGGATGAAGGCTTCACAGCACTATTCTTCAGTCCATGCAACCTCTTTAGACATGACTTGATTTTATAGTCATTTAGACAAATAAAGAACTCCTGAATACATGCACCCATTTCTTGGATTCTCTACCTTCAATTCCTTCTCATGGAAGCTTGATACCTTTAGCCTTCACCAACCCAGCAGCAACAGCAATATAAAGTATTAAGATGTTCTCTGCCTTTTCATCAAGATTGCATTTGTATCTGTCTCCCAGAAGGATGGCATCCAACCACTGAGTTACCTCCACTTTGTGGCCACAAAACAGACTTCTGCAAGTGAGATTGAGGTTCTTGCATTTTGGTCATTCAGTTTTAAGGACTAAAAAAAGGTTGCAAGACCAAGACACTTACTCTGTCAGGACACTTACCTGCACTTTATTTTCTTCTACTCCTATCATCCTTAACTGCAAAACTATAAACCTCTCCCTCCTTGCAGCTGCCAACTCATCTCTGTAGACACAGCTGGGAATAGATACCCAAAGTCCTTTTTCAGCAGAAAAATCATCTGCCTCACTTGCATGGAGTAGTCAAAGTTTTGACTTCCCAAATATCCTCATCCACCTACTTTTTATGACCCAAGTATGCACATATGGCACAGGAAAATAAGACCGCTGTAACAATAAAGACTACAAAACCAAATACAATAGCATGGGGGGAAATATGAAACAGGAGGGACACCAAGCAAGTAAGCAACCCATCAGCAAAGGGATGAATCTATCATCAATACGAGTGCTGTGACATTTCCCATCCTGCTGAGGAGCAAGCAGGACCTAAATTCTTGTACAAAACTAACACCAAGCCTAAGTTGGAAATGGAAAAAACCCTAACAGTAACCATCCAGAGTTTAGGTTATAATAATAAAGAATAAGACTACATTGACCTCTACACCTATTGCAATTAAAAATAAAGTTCCATAAAGAAGAAACAAAACTCAAAATAATTCTTTTTTTGTTCAATTCTCCTGAATGGGAGACAGGAGATATGTTACTCAATCCTAACTCATGAACTCCCATTTTCTAGTAACTTCTGTGTTTTCAGCTTAAGAAACTGCTACTCATACCTTCTTCTCAACATCAACCCTCCCACCCCCAAAAGGAAGAGCTCTGCTGGTGCTAGGTAACAACTACACGTCACACTAACATCTTGAGATGTGGGCACTATAGCAGCCCATCCTACTCAGCAAAGAAGTACATAGATAGGCACCATGGATGAGAAACAGGCCACAAGTAACTATAGGCCTTGCATACAGGAAAGAGGCTGTCAGCTCCTTAAAGCAATATACACCTATTACTTTAATTAAACACATAGAGAAGCAATTCACATATATTGGTGCTCTAATCTGGCACTAAGTAAAGCACAGAGCAATAACATACAGCATCATTTGGTGGATCAAGTGCACTAATCACATGCAGTTACCAGAATGAAAAAAATTAAACATTAAACATTTATAACCACCTAGACTAGGAGAGTAAAAGTCATATTTAGAGCTCAGACTAGATTTACTGCCAGGCAGTAAACTGCTGAATACATATAATTAAGCATACACAACACAGGATTATGCTAACAAGACTTTAAGAACACCAGTTAAAGACTAAAGCCTTCTTTCCTTGCAGCAAACCCTTTCCTGTTCCATGGGTGAGAACCATTTACACTGTACATGGTGCCATGTATTAGTCAGAAAATGTCAGCATTCCTGAAAACAAAGCCAAGAGCTGTGGGACAACCTAGGAGGGTTTGAAAATTTGAGTCACGTTTCACACTCAAGTGCTAGTGCCCTCAAAGTTAAGAGGTAAAATAAAGTCACATGCATTTCAAAAACAAAGTCCAGTTTGGCTACTTAAGCCTAGACTTACAGGTTAAAGAAAGAAACCTTTTTAAAGTATCTTTGCTGTTCTTTAGAAAACAAATGGGAATGGAGAGAAACTTTCCTTCAATGAAAAGGAATGGATTGTGACTGAATATCTGCAAACCTTCAGCTATGACAGTGTTGGGAATGGAAGAAAAAAAAAATCATAGGAAGAAAAATTTCTAGAATCAACACAGCAACAAAATTGCCAATGGCAAGTGCCCAAAAAAGATCTGGTTTAGTGCCCTTAGTGGACAGATACAGAGCTGCAGACATCTTGAGTGAGGAGCAGTTCACAAGGACGTTTATAATGCCAAACCTCACTGTGAACTAGCTGCTCACTGTAAATGCAGAAGTGCTGGATTCCAACAAAAAGGAGACTAGCAAGAAAGGGAAGAAGAGGAAAAGTCACATCACCACCTTCTCCCCACTCATCACCACAAATGCCTGGAGACAGCAGAGCAAGATGTATTAAAACACAAGTTAAAAAACAATACCAGACTCCACAGCCTCCTACCCCCACAATGGGACAGCCTCTGACAAGACATCACAGTTGCCAAAATAAAGCTGAATCTAATGTATCTATTAGGAAGGACTGTGCCAAAGTAAAGATCAGAATCAAGACAACTAAGTCATGGATTTGAATGTCTCAAAATACACATGGGATCAGGCAAATCCTTTATCAAAAATAATTACACTGGAAGGAATTTTCAAAGTGTCACTAAACTTCATTTTGCCAGTGTAAATGAGTACATTAGTTTGTCAGCATCCTTTCTGGTACCTAAATCTAACTTCTTTATTCAGTCATCATAACTTTTTTTTTAAACCCAACTATTTTTTTCAGATTGAAAAGTACAGGTAACTAGATATTATTTCCTGGAAATCTGAAGCAATTGAAGGCAGATGCTTCCACCATATCTGAAAGAAAAAAGAAAGTTTCCCCATCAAAAATTTGCTTTCACCTAGCAAGTGACATCATTTAGTCAGACAGCTTGACAGAAAACTTCAACTCCAAACTGTTTTCTGAGCTACATGTAGCAATGAGTAGGCACTTCAGACATGTCCTACTGCATGTTCATAAGACTCCAACCTCAGCAGTTTTGGGGGCCCCTACCAACTATTTCTGAACACTGGAAAGGCAGAATCAACACTGAGACAGATTCTGACACCAAAGCAGTAAATCTTATCAGCACAAATTCAATAAATGTCTGTTGCACATACTCTTTTTAGTGGTCTCTGCTCTTCTAAGGCATGCTAGAAGTGGGGAAAAATGGACAAAGTGAACATATGCATACATCTTCTTATTATAGAGTCCTTTTAAAGCTTAAATTGGGCAGAGTATCACCTGCACCAGTCCACGTTACAGCTATGAATCCATTAATGAAGTTACATGGTTTCCTACCTTCTACCTCCAGCATATCAGCTGATTGTAAGGGATGAGCAATTACTAGCAGTTAAGAATTATGGAAGAGCCAATGTAAAATGCTATCCTGGGCTCCCTAAGAGTTCCTGAACCTAGGAAGCTATCCATTCATTGCTTGTCTTGAAAAGGCAAAACCAAAAAAGCCAACCAACCAAAAGGAGGGAACAGTACTGCCCCTTTTACATTTATAAACATGTAAAGGGGGAGAGTCAGGAGGACAGAGCCAGGCTCTTCTCCGTGATGGCCAGCGATAGGACAAGGGGCAACAGGTGCAAGCTGGAGCATAGGAAGTTCCATGTGAATATCAGGAGGAACTTTTTCCCAGTGAGGGTGACAGAGCCCTGGGACAAGCTGCCCGGAGAGGTTGTGGAGTCTCCTTCTCTGGAGATATTCAAGACCCATCTGGATGCATTCCTTTGTGATTTAGTCTGGGTGATCCTGCTCTGGCAGGGGGGTTGGACTAGATGATCTTTCGAGGTCCCTTCCAACTCCTAATGTTCTGTGATACTGTGTGATTCCAATAAAAATATTCAAAGCATTTCAAGTTAAAAGTCACACGTTGTTTGGCTGCCAACTGCAGTGTTTTCTCCAACTACTTATTTTCCCAACAATTACCTTTCAGAAACCCACATAGTCTTCCTCATATAAAATGTTATGGGGTTTTTTTCGTTCTCTCTGCTTACAGAAATATGTCCATATGATCAATACCATTAAGAGCTCCCACATCCTTACTTGGAAGCTTGTAAGATGGTTTCTTAAGGACTAATACAAAATTTAAGTGCTTGAATCTCCCACATGATCCTATCTGTAGATTGCCTCTCAACCTATTTCCTTCAGTATTTGTGCTTTCACAATGTAACACTGCATTTTACTAAGAACATGTAATTTTCTTGTGCCATAGGTATGGTTCAGTGCACATGCAGGCGCACACACCTATGGCTTCACAACTGTAACCCTACTGTTGTATCTCAAAACCACAAGAAATTGTCCATGAAGCCCTAAAATACAAGCTATATGGATGTAATTTATTCTCACAGAAATGCCCTCTGTTCCTCCTGGGATTTTTAAGTTAATTGCACAAACAATTAAGGCAACCTCTACTCTCTTCCTTACCCACAAATAAGGGCTCTGACAGACATGCACTGGCAAATTAAAAAAAAAAAAAATCTGCCAGCTGAAGCAACCCTCAACCCTGCCAGCTGCCCCTTAGAATACAAGTTGTTGCCCCAATAACAGATGGCCATACAGCTCACATGGCAATTCAAGAGCAGCTCCAGTTTTCAGCCTAGCACAATTAAGCCAGCCAACTGCAATTCCCATTTACCTTAATATGCTGTCCTGAAAGATTAAAGCATCACAGCAACCATATTTTCAGCCATCCAGTAGTCCCTGCCTTGAACAGGCATCAGCTGGGATCACAGGACAAATGACAAGAGAGAGCAACAACTCCCAGTTCAGCCATCCAGTTTTTACCCTGGGACAAGCTGAGCACTAAAATAAGACCAGAAAGAAGACAGGTATTGTACTGAGACCACATAGTTCAAAACTGGCATACCAACCACAGGAACCCAAGAGCATCGTGCTCAATCCCATGATTTGCCACAGTTGTGGTTCCACAATGGAAGTGCACCTGTACAATCCCTGGCCACTGCGTAAGGGAGCTGGTAGGAAAAGGTCTGCACTCTCCTTTCTGTCAGTATTATACTCCGAAATTGGTTTAACCACCAAGAAAATCCCTTTCAGTGGACATCTGCAAGACCACTGCTTCAACCAATGGTGAAACCCAGCCTACAGATTGCTCTGGTGACTGTGGACAAGCTATGTCATCTCCTTACACCTCCATTTCCCACAGCTGAAGTCAGAACAAGGGTGCTTTACTACACCCCAGGTGCACAACGAGGGCAGCTATGGACACAACTGAAAGTCTACAAGACACAAGAGTACTACAAGCCAAACAGCCTAACTGGTAAAACAAAGGGGATTCTTTACCAGTACCTGGAATTACCACAGGCCATCACTGTATGAAATGGCTGTATGAGAGGCATTTCCCCACATTTACTGCAACCCCAATGCAAAACTTTCAGGCAGAGAAGATTAAAGTTGAGTGCACTGATTACTTCTTTCCCAAGTAAACTCCTACAACATACCAAAATAAGGATTTTGTAGATTTTAAGGAAAAAAGCCAACTACTTAATATGCTCACATACATAGTTAGCCTATTCTTAAAAGAAAAAATGTAATTTATTTAATTTAAACCCCTAAGATCACCAAGTCTCTTACAGAGACTCTCATTAAAAGAATTTTTATCTAGCTGGGGAGACTTTGCCAGCTAGGTTTAGAAAACAGGATACTTAATTTGTTTCCACACATGTGAAAAATATCTGACAGGAGGAAGAGGCGTGGTTTGACAGGAAACATAGCATTTACCTGTATTAATAGAAGAAGGAGCAGGTTGATTCCTGCCACCAGCACCCCAAACTGATCTACAAAAATCAACACAAGCAGGATTTGTTGATACCAAATCTCAAACCCTGCTATTCTGATCCATCCCTCTTCACCCCTTCCTCAAAGCACATTCTGATTTCACAAACTAAAGGAATTAAAATTAAAAATTCATCTCCTGTGATATATTCAACCACTTCTGCAGTGTTAAAGAATTTGGGGAAAAAGACAAAACATGTATCTCTGAAATCTTGCAGAAGAAAACTTAATCATGCTCAAGCAGTTCCCTCAACCTCCAAAATGCACAGACAGTACTTCTGCAAACAGGTCCCTATACACAAGTATTAAGAAAAACCATAGCCAATGTTTAACACACAGCACGTGCACAATTTCACTGACTACATCTGCATCAAAACACCACAAAGATACTAAAACAGACCACTTTTCCTTACTGTTTAAAACTTGCTCATGAACTTTTTCATCCTGAAAGTGATCCTTATTTCCACTACTCAGATGAAACAGTTGAAAATTCCTGCCTTCCACAGCCATTACTGGACTACTTCACCAGATTACCTGCTTGCTCATAGTGGTAGTCCAGAGGAACACTGGAGGTCCAACCTTGCCACTATGGAAGAAACTATTGGGGTGGTACCCAAAGTACATTTAGTCTGGAAAATCACCATGCCCAGTTCACAAGGATTTCAGCACATACTTGGGTGTTTCAGCTATGGTGCTTGATTTCACAGAATTGGACATCATCTCTAAACCTTACATTCAAAGAAAATCACACTGGCAGCTCACAGCACTCTGACCTTGGTCATTAAGATGAAATAAATGAAACAAACGCAGTCAAGCTGTTGAGATTTCCCCAAGAACATGCTAATGAATTCACTCTTCCAGCACCAGTGGATGGCAGGTATTGCTTGGTAGACCTTTCAAAGAGAGAGCTTAAAAAAAAAAAATCATGATTTTTTTTTCCACATATACTACCTATTTTTAACTTCTACTGTATTAATTAACATAAGAGCAACCCACAGCAGAGTGCATGCTCAAATCTTCAGTAACTTGAAAAAGTTATCCACAAAAAACATAGGCTGAATCATTCATTAAGTGAATGTGAAAACTGATCTTAAATTGGACTAGCACATGTCAATATTAATTTATCCATTCTTCTTTTCCCCCCCCTTGTCTACATTTTTACAATAAGTTATCGTTTCCTTTATATTCACTTTTCATTTTCAGCTCAGTTACAGAAGCTATACTACAGCAAGAAGCCCCTAAAAGATAAAGTACTTATTTCAACATTAGCACCACCAATATATTTTCCTTTAAAATTCCTATTAAGCTTATAAACAAAATAACTGAAAATCTGAGTGTTTTCACCTCCTCTTCTTCTCTGGCATTTTAAAAAAAAAGCTTTAGATGGCACAGAGCTGTCAGAAAATATTACTTCCTGTTAACACTTCTAACATTAACTAACTCCTATGTTCAAACAGTATTTAGAGAAAATGAGAAATCCAGTATCACATCAACAAGTACTATGATGACCACCTTCAGAAGAGAGTTTCATCATACACCCACTGTACCTATACTCTACACCTTTTTCAGTTACCTGAGCCTTTTAAATTAAGGTACAATTTGACCATCCATACTGATTCTGTCAAGCGTATCAGCAGATCGTTGATCACAAGCTGCTGATCAACTAGCACTGGGAAGAAATCTGGCAAGATATGAAAGGGTCTGAATTCATTATCTGAATGACTTCAGGTGGCCTTTTGTATCACCCATTATCACAGTCACACCCATTATCGTTCTAATCATCCAGACAGCAACAGTAGCCCAAAGCATTTATGTCCTGCCTTCCCACTGAGGCTTAGCTAGCCAAACAACTGCACAACTTGCATTGAAGGAGGTTCTCTCAACAACCATCTGAAGGGTATGCCTTAGAGGCTCAGTTACTATATAGCTTTGCAGAGAGTTAAAAATGGAGCCAGAGAGGAAGCTCCAAATGGATCCGAATAAAATGGTTCTTCTGTGATGGAAAACCTGTTACTCATTTTCATACACTGCAATCACCCCAGGCCTCTGTTGTGGTTTAACCTGGCAGGCAGCTAAAACAACCACACAGCCACTCACTCCCTCCCCCTGCAGTGGGATGGGGGCAAGAATCAAAGAGACAAAGGTAAAACTTGTAGGTTGACAGGCAGTCGATAAGACAATTCAATAGGACAGAAAAAATATAACACAAAAAACCCAAGTGATGCACAGCACAACTGCTCACCACCTGGAAATCAATGCTCAGCTGGTTCCCAAGCCACACCACCTCCTGGCTAATGAGAACATGACATCATATGGTATGGCATATCCCTTTGGCAGTTTGGGTCAGCTGTCCTGGCTGTGCCCGCTGTGTGCTTCTTGGGTACCTCCACCTTCTCGCTGGCAGGGCAGCATGACAAGCTGAGAAGTCTCTGACTGCCTGGCAACAACTAAAACATCAGTGTGCTACCAACATGGTTCTCATCTTAAATCCCAAACACAGCCCTACACCAGCTGCTGGGAAGAAAGTTCACTCTAGCCCAGCTGAAACCAGGACAACCTTCAGTCTTGCACATCCCAAGGTCATAAAGGAGAGAGCTCAGCCATCTCCTGTCCCTATCCATGCTTTTAACTTGGGCAATCGCAGTCAATACAGGTCAAAACAGAGCAAGTGCATTTCCAGAGTAAACTCTGGTTTATTTTGAGTAACTAATCTTCAATGACTGTTGAAGGTGATGCCCAAAAAAAATAAGTTACAGATCTTACCATCTTCAGAGAAAGGTGAAGTGTCACATCTTGCCATCTAAAAGTTGATGTCCTTCCTCCTTCAAGACAGTAACAACTTAAGGAAACAGCAATCATTAATTTGAACAGCTACTACACACAATTTAAATTGATGACCCAACAGCATTTGGGTCATCTTTCTGGTCTCTTGCTTTCCCAATAGTTCCAGAAAGGGTTATTCAGCCAAAAAGCATCCATTTTGTCTTCAGCTCTTAGAAAAAAATTGCTTAAAACCAGAAGTTCTCCTATGCTTCTGCAGCATAAAGTTTTCTCTAAAGATATGTTGACAAACTTTCACAACTATTTCCTCTGAGAACTACAGCAAGCCTGGACCAAAGTCTATGTCTTAAGAAGGCCAAGTTCCAAGTAAACAAAAAAAAGGTCTTTCTTTTCCACTTTCCCCAAGTACAAGCAACTTGGGAACTGTAAATTTTACCTAGTACCTCCTTGAAAACTCTCATTGGCCAAATAAGAATGAAAAATTGGGGGAAGCTGTATTTATTTGTCATATATATACATAGGATCAGTAGTGCAGTATTTAACTTGCCAGATCCATCTGTGGGAGGAGGGGAAGTGAGGTAGATTCAAGAGACACTTCTGAGTTTCTCTTTGGGAGCCTGAAGAGAGTAATGCAGCAAGACAGGGTGGCAGTATCTGGCAAGTGAAGAGTATTTTTCTGTACACACTAAAGTTCTATTTTAGATTTTTAATAATTATTGAGGAACCAGGTTGGATAGCTACGTATTTACTGGTGTAAAAATCAAATTTCAAATAAAAACTAAACACTAAAAAGGAAATAAATCGTTTTACCTTTCATGTTCTTTCTGATCAAATTCATGTGCCAATTGCAGTCAATTGGAATCTTTCAGCTAGACAGTGTTTCTGTGGGCTTTGAATCAAAACATCCAAAGGCATTACTGCAGTGGTAAAATTGTTTCAATTACCAGGCATCTTCTGAAAGACTTAAGTAAAACCTACTTCTTTAAAAAGAAGGAAGCACACCAAGATACTATGAAAGAAAGTGACTTCATTGTGGGGTTTTAAAATGCACTAATAAAGCTTTCAGCAGTTTTGCTAAGTAACTATAATATCTGACTGACTTTCAGGGTAGCATTCACTCCTTCAGCAAGGTATGGTCTCAAAGCAGAAATAATACAGGGACTGGTGGCAATGTCCTTATCTCGCTGTTGTCCAGAGACACCCAAACTAGCTGGGGGACAGAAACTGCCTTATTCTTTTAGCCAAGGTACTCCAGCAGGTCTAACAATCCACATGGAGAAGGAAGTGCCTTGAAAGAGTGTAATGAAAGAGGGTCAAGCTAACTCAAATTACCTTCCATTTGCCACAGGCTAAGAGCATACACATAAACAATTACTGTGAATCAGATACCACAGATCAGCTGACATATGGTAACCTGTCATCCTACAATAACCTGTCCAAATACAAAGATACCTTGAAATTTAGCCTGGCTGCAGAGCTACAACTCACCCCTATTCAGAAAGCAAGAGGCTAAACCCTCGAACCTTTGCTTCTAGATGTATAAACTGAAAGCAAGCAGCTGAAAAGAACCCACAAATCGGAGCCCTTAAGGCAAACAAGGCTGTTTCCAAACACTATAAACTGGGATTACCAAAAGGAAATAGTTACTGTAACATGACCTATTCATGCTAACCAGTCCTTTGGTACAAAAGCATGCACACAGCATGATGACCATGAGACTGCAAATTCAGCTCTTCTGCTGATCTGTACAGTGGTTATTTAAGTGTAGTAATTCCAAGTATGGTTGTTAACTTCACTTTGTAATAGCAATTCACAGTAGGACAAAACCCAAACTTTTGCTTCCCAACCTCATTCCCCGAAATGCTTGTTTCTCCATGCTGTGTTCAGGAAGTAGGAACTCAAGAGTTCTCTAGAACCTAAGGAGGACTGTCCTCCCCTACAGCTAGAATAACCCACACAGACTCTTGCAGTTCAGTCCCAGTATTTTCCCAGCCCAAGAGCAACATCTGATAAGATGGTTAGTTCATTTTTTAAATCACTTTTCACTAATAACTGCAAAACCCATCAAGCAAGCAACCCTAACCCAAACACCTACCACACTCAACAAAGTCAAGCAGGACAAAGACCAAGGAAAAAGCTTTATATACTCTATCAGCACTAAACTGGCACTCACATGGCAGACTTCTACAGATGAATCAGGTTTCTGGCACGCTGAACCAGTTGCACAAGAAGATAAACACTAGGATTATTTCAATATTGTAATACCAGTAATATCCGGTATGTATTGGAATTATATTGCTATATACTTATGCTGAATAAACCAAGCAGGCTGAAGAAAATACAGCCACTGATCAGAAACAAGCCTAGGAGCCTCAGCAACGTTTTAGACAGAAAACAACCATGCAGCCATTTGAGCTCCTAGAACAAAGCAGCGACTGAACTCTCACATTTAAGACATCAGGAGGGACCTGACAAACCTGGCAATGGAGGGGAAACTACAGGTTTCTGTTACAACAAACAGTAGGTTTCATTGTATGTATCATAGCACATACCACAGAACAGAGCCACAGCAGCATTTCGACAGCTCCTCTCAAATGGACAGGGCCAGTCATGGCACAAGGCTCCAGTCTCACAGGACAGATAAACAGATCTGACGGTTAGCTGTGAGGAAGAGGGGCTGGCCCGCCTCCTTCCTCCCACTCCCAGCTGCATACCTGATGACCACTTCTCTTACACACTCACTGAACTCCTCAGGCAGTTAGTTCAAAGAGCTAAACCCACAGAAAGCTGCTGAGGGTGTTTTGGAGGGTTAGTTTCTGTGGTGAGCTAGTTCTGGGAACGACAAGTGCCAACACAAGGCAGAAATAATGGGATGACCCCTTTCCCTAGCATCTAGGCTCTAAAATGACTTGTTCTGTCAAAACACAACTGAAGTATCTCAGAAGAGAACATAAAAATAGCCCCTAAAAGCCTGCTAGAACTGCATTTTACAAGTGTTCGTTGCTGTATCCTCCCAGCTTCTACCTACGGGTGAACAGCATTTTAAGAACAGGCAGTGGTATAACCACCAAAACTTAGTTATTGAGAAGAACCACAATAACCACTATGCAGTTTATCTTGTAAGAAGTATTCCAGATTCAGAGATCTTAATCACCTCAAGAAAAGTTCACTAAACTTTCTAATAGGAAGTAAAATTTAAATGATAGGAGAAACCTCTAGAATGTCATCTTTACTTTAGAATCTGGATCTTGCTCTCCTCTTTTAGAAGAATTAAAAGTCTTTTTTTTATAGCAATATATTATGAAAGCAGAATTTTGATAGGTGATCTGTAAGCTCACTGGTTTAGCTTGCTTTCTGCCCCCGCCCTTCACCCCCACTCACTTTATCAAGAACTGAAGGACTCACACTAAAATCCTAGTCTACAGCCAGATACTACAGTTTAGTACCACAAACCATAATAAAAATCACTATGTATGCTTCCCCTCCTGTTCAAGTGCTGAATAGAGAAACACCACATAAGCAAGAAACAAACACAAGTACTTAACAACCAGAAAACACAAGAGGATTAGGTAATGACAAAGTCAGCTGAACAAACCTTTCATTTTCTCAATTCCTTGTAGTTCAGCCATGTTTTCTCCTCTTCCTTGTCTTTACTGTGCACCCATTGCACAGTCTGATTTACTTTCCCTACACCAACTACTATAACATATAAGACTAAATATAGTTAATCAACACACTTCAGAACCTTAGAGAAACACACTACCCTCTCCTCAGCAGGCCAAACAGCTCACAGCCACAGGCTGCAAGAGGAAGTGTAAGCTCTGCCACAGGTGCCCCATATTATAATACACCTGGGGCACGCTCACTCCCCTTACAGAAGTGACCCATACCGGAGGGTGGGCCAAAGGAGTTGTCCTTGCTGCAGTGGCAGCTCTCTCCAGCTGCCACCTGGCCTCCCTGAAGACACCCCTGTGCATGTGCAGCTTAAGGGTGCCTGATGTGCTGAGTAAAGCCACGCACGCGTGCGCAGCCGTCACTCTGCACAGCCAGCGCTTGCTGGGTGCCCCAGGTTTTACCATGCTGGTAAGGAAACTGCCGGTGTAAAACAAGCTGCCAGCCTGGTGTTCCCAGGCAGCTGCTGGGCTGACAAAGTGATCACAGTGCTCCAACTCAATGCATGTACTTTAAATCCTTCACATCCAGCACACATAATGGTTATTAAGCTTAATGCTCTGCACACCTGCAGTAAGAGCCTGACACATGTTGGACAGACTTGGTCTACTCCATAACTGTGATTCTCCCAGGAAGCACCAGAGGAAGAAGGGGACCACAGGGTACAACCTTTCCCCAAAGCAGAAAGATACCAAGTAGAGTGATGTAGGAGACTTCACTACCTCTTTACTTAAACCACCAGGCTCAAAGTTTTTCTAACACAGGAACTAAATTAAAAAAAGATTTGGTATTTCTGGGAAACTGTAACAGATGTTAAGAGTCTTAAGAATGACCAACATATACCAAAACTATGGGCAGTAACGTTACTGTGCATACTGAGCACACACACATTAGATTTTACTCTCTCCAAATCAGACAGCAAGCTTTACCCTAAGTTTAGGCACTTGTCCTCCATGTAGGACAAGGCAGGTACCCAGACACTCCTTTGTACATGTGATGCAGAATCAGGCTTTCAGAACAGAAGTTGTACTTGAAGTACTCAGTTTTTATACTTTTATCTTTAAGGTAGACTTTGGAAACATAACATGGCAGGAATAAGGATTACTTATGTAAATGTATCTTTTCCCAGCCTGGGACTCTCACAGAATATGGAAAAGGCTCAATTAGATTTCTTTGCACCTGGAGCAACTGATGCCTGACTTCTTGACTTCTTGCCATAAGGGATGATCCTACAAAAACTGGAACAAATTTAGTTATTTTGATGTAAGTCTGGGCATTTGCTTCAGAATAAGAGTCATTTATTTCAGTTACTGTTACAGCCCAGCACACGTCAATCCAAGTCTTTTGGTGCATATATCAAATATATGTATGTATACATGATCACACACATGCTTACACACACACACTTGAAATAAGGCCAAATAAAGACTCCTAAACTTTACCAAGATATTTATCTCAACATTACAAAATTCAAGCGTTGTGAGCAAGAAATCTACCAGAGCTTAGTTTCTACATGTTTGTGACTTAGACAGCCTAGCCTACTCTTCCTCACAGTACTTCAAGCCCCTGTGTCCCCTATACAGGCAAATGACTAATGCAATTACCTTGTGTCCTGACAGGCCAGCTGCTTCTTGGCATGGGTAGAGAGGGTAAGTCACAAATATTTTTCCCTCATTGTTTTTTTGGTTGTTTTTTTCTCTGCCCAGCCAATAATTCCCACAAACTCAAGAACTTCACATCCCTTTGTCAAATAAGTTAACAAGTTCAGAAGTTGCAGTGACAGACAGACAAGACCATACGAGTGTATATGTCTTATTTGCTTTGGAAATAGACGAGGGGGGAGAGAAGCAAACTTGCAGTGTAGGTTTACAGGCAGTATGTATTAAATATGCTCCAACTCCAGAAGTATTGACCCATCTTAACCCAATCTAAATAGGAGCTGCCACAGCCCCACAACACCCACAGGCATTCAGTGTCATCCCTTCCCTTCTACCGGCCCTTGTGCCAAAAATCAACCAGGGGAGGGGGGGAAAAAAAAAACCCAACAAAAAGCAGTTAGCCTTTGGCGCAGGCAGCTCTGGAGCCAGCTCACTGCCTGTCACATGGACACCGCTACCACGTAGAAGGAACGCGCAGGACTGTGGCAGACACAGCTGCCATGGTGCTACACGTCTGGTACTTAACAGCACACAGGATCCAGTCCTAAAAGGGCTTAATACTGGCCAGAAAGCTCAGAACCTCATTAATACCATAGCCAGCAACGTGCTGATGTTATAGAGAAGCATATATGCAGGAATGGAGTTATTATTTTGAGAACAGAAACCAGGAGGAAAAAAAAAAAAAGCCTGATAGCTCTGAGGTTGAGAGTTTTAGCTGCATTCTGGACAAGATGATTATTTTTTTTTAACTGCCCAAACCTTGTCTTCTTCCTGAAACTGCAGCCAAACCTATACCCTCAAGGGAAAAAAAAAATTAAAAATAAAGCACTATAAGCAAACCCAGGAATATTTGAACGCAGCCCCTGCCCAGATTTCCTTTTGGGTAGGCCATTGTCCTCAAGAAAATGAAAGGACACATCTATTCTGCATCCTTCATGCAGAATTTCAAAACCACAGAATAAACCACTGGAAACCCCACTGGAGACTGGGGAGACATCAGGAGAGAGAAGGTAAAACAGAAGTAGCATAGTGTAGCCAGAGTGGCTAATTTAGATGGAGGGAGGTGTGAACAGCAGAACATAAGGCAAAACATGTTGGGAAGTATATTCTGATGACATCTTATCTTGGCTGTACAACACAGGGAGTTTGGGGGAGAACATCTTTTTGTCTGCAATCATTTTGTCTTCCCCATTAATCAGAACACAGGCACACAATCACTGTTTATAATACATATAGCTGTTTATGTTTATGTTTTATAATACATATAGCACAACTATACATTCAGTAGATCTAGTCATACTACATATATAAAAACTTAAAATAAGAATCACTTCATAGTATAAAATGGAGCTTTGCATGATTTTTAAACCCTTACCAGGAACCCCTTTTTTCTTTTTTTTTATAAAAGCATTTTTTCCCTAGTGATCTCTTTATTAATAACAGAAGTCATAACTTCATTTTCACCCAGTGGTAAAAACGTAACAGCTGTTACTCAGTTGCAAAACACTGTCTACTTGGGCAGCATTAAATAATAAAGAAAGATCAAGACGTAGTACACGTTTTACTAAGCAATCTGCTTTAATGATATGAACCAACAAAAAGTTCCAAAGATTAACTATGTGCTACGTTATCAACTCCATTCCATGTTTGTACCCATAAGTACTGTGCTGTAATATGGAGGGGAAAAAAAATCATAATAACAAAAAAATAATTTTCATTTAAAATCGCAGCTGCATTCACATTATCTAATAATTTTTTAAAGAACAAATTTAAATCTGAGTTTAACAGCAGCTGTTTCCTAATAACTTACACTGCTGCTTTTGTACAGCCTTTTTAAAGATGACCTACATTGCCTGGGAATAAAGATGAAAAAAAGTCACTGCTGACCTGTGTGGTATAGTCTAACCCTAGTATCTTGGCTTGTAATTTAGCAGCATTATTCTTCATCCTTTACTGTAACAGCCCTGGCTTCGTCATCCAGTAATGTCACGACTAAAAACAGCATTAGCTTCCAGAGACAGTGGGCCAGACCTTGCAAGTTTCAAGATAGGAACAGGAACTGCACTAGAGACACCCCAAATGTAGATCTAACACAAATAACAGAAGACCCCCCAATGCTCTTCATACATTTTTGGCAAGTCAGACTTAAAGCAACTGACCTTCCAAAAAGGAAGGAAAACGCTAGCAGTGATCCACATGGAACAGTAATTTCAGAGAACTGTGGAACTTCATATTCTTACAATATTATCACCACTGAGTGGTAAATATGCATTAACAATGTAACAAAGTGTGCTTAAAGTTCCACTAAACATCAGAGCAATACAAAAAATTGCAGCCTTATATTTTAACAGAAAAAGTTTCTGCCTGTATCTTTAGCAAATTAATAACACATAAACAGAGACAGGCAGTCCAATGCAAGACTCAGTAATAATTCAATCCATATGTATACCTTTCTGGATGCTCTTAAAAATTGTATTTTGATGCCTTTAAAATAAAAAGTAAACCGTGAGGTTGAAAAAATCCTATATTCTGCATATGGAACATGAATGATGAAAATCTCAGTGTACGTCATTGAGAGGAGCAAGTTCTTTATTTTTTTTGTTTGTTTCTCTTAATATCAGTATACCAGAGAAGTAATTCTAATTATATAATTACCAAAGATTTTGGAAGGTTTACACAAGACCCATAATTGGGCATAAGACATCACATCCTCTGGTTATATACACAGCAATCTGGTCTGGGTAACATTCTTTG
>VZTU01005287.1:4538-44450 GCA_013400835.1 Zapornia atra
AAAAAAAAGTAGTGGATCAGCCATTCTTCCCCAATTTTCTATCATGGTGCACTCTGTCCCATTATCTGAGTCATTTGTGAAGCTGTGAGACAGTGTTTGACCCAGTATTGATCCCTGGAGTATGCCTCTGATGAGTGGTCTCCAGCTGGATTTTGTGCCTCTGATCACAACTCTTTGAGCCTGGCTGAACTACCAGTTTTGAATCAACCTCACTGTCAACTTACCTAGTTTCTATTTCATTGGTTTATCAATAAGGATATTAATGGAAGTTGGTGTTGAAGTCTTACTAACATTGAGATGAACAATATCCACTAATCTCCCCTCACCCACCAACCTAGACATCTCACTAGAGAAAGCTGGCTAAGTACAATTTCTCCATTATACATCCATGACAACTGCTCCCAGTCACCTTCTTTTCCTTCATGTGTCTGTGTCATAGACGAGTGGAACACACCTCATTCAAAAGAGAGAAAAAGCAATATGTTTTATTGAAGTAAAATAATAATTCAACTAAATTCAATAAATTTAACAAAGATTAACAGTGGTTTGACAAAGTTCAGTAAATTTGATGGCAAGGTTCACCTTATTTACTGCATGGAAGAAGCATGCAAAGTAAAAATGGAGTTTGAATCAAGTTAGAATAATTCACATAGAGACCAGAAATACAGAGGGTAAGGAAGACCCACCTGTTGAGATGCAAAGGGTAAGGAAGACTGTCCCATTGAGCCCCAAGGTTCAGAGTGGACCCCTTTGCCTTCTAAACTCCTGATGGAGTTTAGGCATGGCCAGGTCCAATCTTAGTCTCAGACTTGGTCCTTATGTCAAATGGAATTATCTATACAAAGTTTATAGAAATGAATAGATAATAGCTACACAGATTAGTAGTGTTTCATTATAATTCAGCATGCTATCAATCACTTCCCAAAAACCTGCCATTGGTAAAAGGTCTCTGCCTCGAGGAGTGACCTTGGGGTTGCTCAAGGGGAGGTCTCTGCCTCAAGGAGCAGCTCAAAAGGAGGTCACCACCATGCAGCCACACTGCCTAGCAGGGAGAGCTCAAAAAAGGCTCACTTAAGCTGCTGTATTTGTGAAATAAAATGGTTGGCTCATAAACAAATTACATGCATTGAGAAAAGTATGCGTGAGACTCTTTATACCCAAAACATTCTTTGTCCCTTGATAAAGGAGTCTTCCAAGAGCCACCCACCGTTCATGTGCTAATCACATGATCTGTGTTTCAAGCTCATAAACATCAGTTGTCCTTGTGGCACTCTACTCCTTTGGCGGTTTTCAGAGAACAGACTGAAACTAGAGGACTTCTTGGCCTGTCTATGATTCAGGCCTTTACCTCCTTTGGAGAAGTACCAAACTACTGCTAGTTTGGTTAAGGGGTCAAGTGCATCCATCACAGTTTGGAAATGGTTTGTTTCCAGAGTTATTTACTCCATCACCTTCCCAGGGACTGAGGTGATGCTAACTAGCCAATAGCCTGTATGTACATTTCATTCTCAGTTCCTCCTCCTTGTCCTTGAAGACGGGAACATCATTTACTTTCTATGCATCCTCAGGGATTTCTGTTGATTGCTATGACCTTTCAAAGATTACTGAGTGTGTATTCACAAAACATAAACCAATTCCTTCAGCACTCATTAGTAGTTCCCATCAGGACCCATGGACCAGTTTGTTGAGTTTGTTTAAATGTCCCCTAACCTAATCCTTCTCCACCGAGGGTTAGTCATCTCACTCCAGTTTTTCCATTGGCCTTAGGTGTCTGGTATTCCTGAAGGTCAGTCATGCCTGCAAAGATCTAGGCAAAGGAGGCATGTGGTGCCTCAGCCTTCTCTGTGTTTTTTGTCATCAGACCCGCTTCCCCATTTAGCAGCAGGTCCACATTTTCCCTAGACTTCCTTTTACCACTGCTGTATTTGTAGAAATTGTTCTTGCTGCCCTTCATTTCCTTCCTGAGGTTCAACACCATGAGAACTTTGACTTTCTTAAGCTGATCCCTGAATGCTCAGAGAGTGTCTCTACAGTCTTCCTGAGTGACCTGACCCTGTTTCCACCTCTTCTGTACTTCCTTTTTTGTTTCAATTTTGTCTGGGTCTCCGTGCTTCCTGCACATGGAGATGAACCATTTTTGAGCTCGGATGAGGTGATCCTTGAAAATCAACCAGCCCTCTTCTCTCCAGCACCGTATGTCATCGGATTTTTTTCCCTGCAGATCCCTGAATAAGCCTGAATAAGTCCCTGAATAAGCTCTCCTGAAGCTGTAGATAGTAAACCTTCTTTCTCCTTCCTCTCATTATCCTGAACTCCACCATTCCATGGTTGCCCTAGCCAAGCTAACAGTGACATTCACAACCTAATTGTCATCTGAGAGGGGCCAGTCAGTCTGAATAACACAGGCCTAGTGTCACCTGTGGTCCATCCTTTTAAATTATGAGAGTGTAAGCCTTCCCATAGGAAAGAAGGTATTTTTTCAGATTGTAGATAGGAGATAATTATTTTCAGGTTGAAAAATGAATGCTGATTATTTTAAACATAATGAAAAAATATGCACTTTTACACATGCACACACCTGGATGCACATACACCCCACAAGACATGTCCTTTGTAGTATTAAACACCTTTAGGATGTGAGTAAGTACTATAGTTGCTGAGACTCTAACCAAAGGTGACATTGCACTTTTGGCTCATCATCATGGATGAGACATAATGAAGTCCTGAACTCCTGTAGCATTATGGTTGTGAAGCTGAATGTGTTGAAGGCTTGCCTCTCTTTTCTTGCAGATCAAATATTCTATCATGCACCCAGGGACTCACGTCTGGCCACACACAGGGCCCACTAATTGTCGGCTAAGGATGCATTTGGGCTTGGTGATACCTAATGAAGGCTGCAGGATTCGGTGTGCCCAAGAGAACAGGTATGGTTTGGGGGTTTGTTTGGGGGTTTTTCCCCACCTTCCTCAAGGCTGAAAAGGGAATCAGACTGTCTGTAATTGAAGACTCAAACAAAACAAAACAAACAACAAAAAAAAGGAAAAAGAAAAGAAAAGAAAAAAGGTGTTTCACTGATCAGGGAGGTGTAATATATTTCATTAATCAGGCAATTTACACTCTAACTCTTGGTACAAACACATAAATACTATTTATCAAACAATGCCAGAAGAATCTCAGGAGACAAAGCTGTTCTTCTCTGATATAGCATGGAAATAGCAGTGAGTTTAGTCCATGAAGTCTACTTTTGCGTAGGATTCTTTGCTTATCCAGCAAAAGCACATAGTAAGCTATACCTCCTTTTCCACCACCATAACAGAATATTCCTATATTTCTGCAGAACCTTCCTTCCTAGCTAGTGTTGTTATAGTTCAGTTAAAAATACTCCAGTTGAAGCTAATTTGAAGATCAACACATCTATGAAGTGTTTGGTCCAATGTGTTACACAGGTAGCAAATTTCTTTAAACTGCATTATAAGTAAGAATTCTTACCCCTTAGGGAAAAGTTATGCAGACTTGAAGACCAGTTTGTCTCTGAGCAGTGTAAAAAACAAAATAAAATGTAATAGTTATACATTTACAATCAGGGCATATACTCCCCTGGGAAATATGAGCAAATGCGATAGGTTTTTATGTGGCACTATTAAACACAGAGAGAAAAATATAGTAGTAACTATATTGCTTTCTGCTACAGACTTAATTTTCTGAGACTTATGTGAAATTTTAATGGTGCTTAGTATCTATATGTATATTTTTGGAAGATTTTGTCTCTTGTCTGCAACAAGAGTTAGTTTGGAATTCTTGTCTTGACACTGAGAAATCATATGCCACTGCTGTCTGCGTGAATGCAATACATAGCAAAGATGTTTTCCAGAACATTTGAAAACAGCTACAAGAATTTTTTAGAATTTTTAAGGAGAGAAGTATCCAACAGTTAATAATAAAAAATATTGAAAAATGTCATTACAGACTCCTGCCAACCGATAGTTTAATAATCTGTCGCAGTCAGTGTTACAATCTACATTACCTACATCTAGATAGTGAGGGACATTTGTTTCCAGCATTATCCAATCCAATAGCCAAAATAAGTTTAAGATAGATGTTTGGAGGAAGGAAGAGGTAGCCACCAGGCTTAGAGGATTAATATGGAGACGTGGAGTCTTTTCACTTTTGGATGGTATTGTAAACTCAGATTGGTGACTTTAGCCACCTTTAGGTGGCTCTTTGGTACTCTGTGTGAACAAAGTGGTGGTTTTGATCTGCTGCCCAGAGAGCAGGTGTCTACAGCTCACCCCCCTTTATTACAGCTGGCACTCTTTCTTTCTCTTAACCTGAACAGAAGGGATAGTGGTGTGGAGAATGAACTTAAGAGCCTCCTACTTGGTAATGACACTTCCCTCGAAGTCAGGAGTGGAGAAATGCCTCTTGCTGGTACACTGCAGACCAAGCACTTTATTGTGTAGGTACTTGCACCTGGCCCAGTCTTACACACTGGACTCAGACTCGCTCATTTGAAAGGTGAAATACTGAAGAGTGAACTACAGCCTGTGCTGGAATGTGATGATGCTCATTGCTTTTGGCAAGAGCTGTACATTCAAAATCAAGCGCACGATTTTCTCTGAAAGCATTGAAAGTATTGAAAGTGTGTATACTGATAGCAAGGAAGGGGTTGGTTGGTTTTTTTTTTAAAACTTCCCTTTTCCAGTGAAAGAGGGGTGAACTACTGTGGAAGAGAAAATTCTACCTTGGGTATTTTCAGTTTCTTCCCTCCTGGTGTCTGAGCAGCAAAACCTGTGGTTTCAAGTAGGAGAGCTGGCTCAGATAGGAAGGTTAGCACAACAGGGTCAGGCCCTTTCTGTCCTGTCCCACTGCTGTGTGCATGACAGAACAGAAACAGTGACAATTTTGTGCCCAGCTACCTTTGTGCCACCCAGTGAGGGTGTTTAGAGGGGCTATGTTAGGATGCAACTTATTCTTTGATGGACAGGCAACTCTGCTCCATCTAGCCCTGTGTTTTACTCGCTCACTTGCAGAAGATTTTTTTCTGCAGTTGCTAGGAGCTGATACACCTCCTTGGTAGTCAGTACAGCTATAGTAATTTTATGTCATTGGGCCATTTTGAAGTCCCAGCTCTGCAAAGTGTAGGGTACAATGCACAGAAATGGTAAATAAGTAATATCTAGTTATAAAAATCAAATATCTCTGTCAGAGAAGGTAATCAAGTTTTGAAATGAAGGTGCAGGATTACAGTCTTAGGTGAAGCCAATCCAACATCTCACCTGTAACAGCTGCTGGAGCTATGCAGGTGATGGAGAAACTACCCCGAAGTGGCCCAGCACCAGATCAGAATAAACACCATCTCTGTGGTCCCACTGTGAAGTGTTTCTCACACCATGAAGGCTTCTGGAAAATATTTATTTGCATGCTAATGGTCGGGTTTGTAATCTATTCAAAAGGGGCTAATAGTTCTGTCAACTTTATGACTTTTTCTTTGTTGTGCAAAACAGCCCATCCCATTATGATGCAAATGACAGACCCTGGGTTTTAACCTCTGAAGCTACTTCATCTGGGTGCTTGGAGTTTTTATTGTCCTTAACTGAGCTGCACTTTCAGGCTATTTGGGTAGGATTTTTCAGGCTTGGTTTAATTTTAAAAAGAAAAAAGACCCCCAACCTCCCAAAACCCAACAACCTCCCCCAACAACACCAACAAAAGCCAAAACAAAATACCCCCCCAAACAAAAAAAAAATCCCCTACCCCCAAAACACTAAAAAAACCTCCCCATACCCCAAAGGAACCCACAAAGTCAGCTTGATTGTTTTTCCTACACTATGGTATCGCAAGTGTTTGACTCCCACTGCCTTCATTAATACCAATGTAACTTTAGTGCAGTAGCAGAGACTCAGGGGTCTATATGACATAAAACATTGTTGTTGTCTGATAACCGATGTGGTAGCAGAAAAAAATCACGTGATCATAGCTGAAACCTTCAAAAGGCTCATTATCCGGGTCTTGAAGGCTAATGTCTGTGTGCAAGCCAGTGTGAATTTTTCTCTGTTATGCTGTCTGGTTTATCTACTCTTGCTGAAAATATGTTTAGATGATCGTTTTAGTTGAAATGATCCAATCTCAATTTCCATTTCTCCTCAGAATGCTACAGAACAACCCCATAAATTTTGATGGTTAATTTTTGCTTTTTTTGAATTCAAAAATACCAACATGACCTTGGAGTCTAAATCTCGTTTTCAGTCTGGTTTTGAAAAAAGGAAATTGTTTTCTGTGTGAATGAACACAATTGAATGAGATAAAAATGTATTTCCATTTTGGCTGGCAAGATCTTTGTTTCTTTACCATCGCTACTGTTCATAGTTCTTAATTCCCTTTAAGGACATCCATCCTCTTGGATTGCTTCAGCTCCTAAGGGATCCTGTTAAAAAAATTGATTATGTGTTTATTGTAGAGTGGCTTTAGGAGGTAACACTTCTTTGGCCATTATTGACTCCACTGACTGTTATTCGTCCAGTCTCACCTGAAGGGATATAACCAGGTGTATGCTTTTGTCCTGCTGCAATGAAAAATAAATTTGCTTTGCTCATACCACTGCTTGACATTGCAACAGACAAACCATGTAGTACATAATCAGTAACTGTGCCTAAATGCAGTGTTTAGATTTTAAATGTTTGTCTCTCAGACTGAGACCTGAGGGGCAATGACAAATGACTAGCACCATGACTTTTTGACATGCGACTTTAACGGTGGTGGGAACTGATCGGTTGCTGATTTTTCACAGTTTCAGGACTGCATTTTACCAGGCACTAAACCTCTATTCAAAATTATGAATCCAGATCTCAACAGGCTGAAGTTGTCAGCTGAAACTTCTTGAAGTTCAACAAAGCAAATGCAAATCCCTGCAACTGATAACAGATTGGCACCTTCCAACACTACAGACTGGGCCATGACTGGATAGAAAGCTGCTTTGAAGAAAAGGACTTAAAGGTCCTAGGGGTTGAGTTGAACATGAGTCATAAGGTGTTCTTGCCTTGATGATGGTTAGCTGTGTACAAGACACTGTTAGTAAGTGTGTAGGAATCAGTTTGAGGGGAGCAAATTTTTTCGCTCTCGTTTGCACTCAGGATGCCACCTCTGGAGCACTATGTCCAGTTTGGGGTTCTTCAGCACAAGCAAAAGTTATTGATAAACTAAAGAGACTACAGTGGACACTTAGACATATAATTAGGAGACTGGAGTGTGCAACACATGAGCTCAGAGAGCTGGTTTGGAGTCTGATAGAGAGAAGGCTGAAGGGGAATCTAGTTACTGTCTTCAATTACTAATGGGTGACTGTGTAGGAAACAGTGCCAGGCTCTTTGGAGCTGTGCAGTTGTAGAATGAGAGGTAACGGACACAAGTGACAATGAAGGAAATTTCATCTAGATGAAAATTTGCATAATGGGGTTTGCGAAACACTGGAAGAGATGGTGGAATATACCTGGTTGTAGCCACTCAAAAATCCACTAGTCGAGAACCTGGGATAGTTCATTGAACCTCAGAGTTGGGTCTAACTTGACAGTAAGTCTTGCTCCAAGCAGAGTCTTGGACCAGATGCCCTTCCAAGGTTTCTTCCAACCTATATTTTGTGATTCTATCTTTCATAAAATTGACAGGGATACCAATTCTTCTGACAATATCTCTCTTCTACCTTGCCTCTTGCCATTGCTTTTAAGTCTGTAATTTTATTAATTTTTCAAACCATCGTGGTGATCAAAACCAAGCCACTTTTGAATAAAATGTATTAATCCCTTTTTGTGCCTAACAAAGGTACAGATCTTGGAAAGGTACCACTGCTAAAACTCAGCTCTTCCATGCCATAATGAACACCCACCCATAGTACTTATGTCATCCATTCAGTGATCTGCTCTGCCTAAGCAGTACTTGGCAAGCAGAGGGACTTTGAGTTATATGGTCTCATCCTTTCAGTTCACCTTTAACAGCATAGTTAAGCCAACATACACAATGGCATTGCAACTTCCCTCTGAAGAAAACTCTTTAGGCTCTGTGCTTTGAATGGGTTTATGGGAAGGCTGTTTACAGCCCTGAATTTTTCAGCATGATCAGGGCCTAATTCCATTGTTGCGATTTTTTTTTTAGAAAAAGCAGATTGACTTAATGCAATTTGCTTTCAAACCATGTGACCATATTACTGGTCATTCTCTCTGTTTCCGACTCTCATTATGTATGTATCTGATCTGAAAAGGACAAAAGTTGATTACCATACCAGTATTGTACCTGCTCCCTGCTTATTGCACTCAACTCATTAAAAGTATATAAATAACAAATACTATAAACATCTGAATGTGTGTGTGGGCAAAACTATGCAGAGTGAGGGGAAACAATTCCCTAATAATAAGACCATCCAGTAGACTGATCTTTCTGTAGTTATTTCAGGTAAAACTCATATTCACTAGTGAAATCCTGACTGTATGATATATCCTGTTTAATCATTCTCGCATGTCAAAGAGCATCTTCAGAGCTGATATATAGCTTGCTTGCTCCACAGCACTTCCTATACTAAAGTATACTCCTTTTTGTGTTGCAGAACCTGGGAAGAAGGGAAAGTTCTTATTTTTGATGACTCTTTCGAACATGAAGTGTGGCAGGATGCTGAAAATTACCGCCTGATCTTCATTGTGGACGTGTGGCACCCTGAGTTAACAGCACAACAGAGACGTACCCTTCCTGCTATTTAAGGGGTTAGTTCTGATGTTAAGAGCACAGGAGCTTTAACCCCTTTGGAATGTGCCAATGGGATTAATTTTTTCCAGCACACAAAGACTAGGAGTATTGCAAGGGTTAGAAGAGAGAAAGACAACATTCTACAATCACAGAGGACTTGGATTGTAAAAAAAGAAGAAAATGGAGAAAGAAAAAAAAAGCCATCTTTTGTTTCATACTGATGCAGTACTGATATGTATTGTTTTTCAGGCTGAAAGTGTGAAAATACAAACATTGTCAGCCAAAGAGCAATAGGTCCGGATTTTCAAACTGAGGAATGTGCAGATGTTTCTGCCGTGCCTGTTATCAGGTGCACAAAGCCAGTCAGTCAGTCAGCCACCTGCTCCCCCATGTTCAGGCACAAGATTTGTGATCCTGCATCTGGTAAATACTGCCCAGGCTTTTACCTGGGAAGCAGCATCTAAGATACTTACAAACATATTCACACAACCAACTCTGAAAATCAATATGCAATTGTGATGCTAGCTGCTTTAGACGTAGAACTTGTAATCAACTGTAGATAATGTGAATGGGTTATGTGTTTTGTATTTTTTCTACCTGAGTAACTGTATTTTTCTAGCGTAACTATGAACAAATCTTCTTTAATCAACCACTATTTTTTTAAAAAGCCCCAATATATATCTAAGTGCATCTCTAGCTATCATCAGAAGGAAAACACTGTCTGTGAACAGATTTTAATTTTGCCAAGTGAGGCCTTCTCTTGCCATCCTGGAAATGCAAACAGAAACTTGCATAATCAGCTACTTCATGAAGCTTTGTTCTTGTAAAACAAAATAGTTCTCTTAGTTAGAAGACGGCCTTCAGTTTGATAATGTGACTTTGGAAGATGTTGAGCAAATGTGACATCTGTAGGCTCAGAGCTTCAAGTGCTTGGCAGTTCTTAGGATTATGTGGTGAACTGCTGTTGCTCTTATGCTTGCAAAGGCTTTTATTGTGATATCCATTTCCTACCCAACAAGAGTCTGGGGCAACTCCTTCCAGGGGCTCCTTCTAGGCTGCCCTTGGGTGGTCATTCAGCAGAAAAAAATACATGAAGAATTTCTTGTGCTTTGGGCAGAAGGACAAGCTCTGACTTGGTTTCCTGCCAAAATGCAGAACAAAGAGCTTCAGGTTATTTACTTGCATTGACTTCTGCTGCCAACATCCTACCAAGTGCTAGAATGATCCTTTAATTGACCTAATGGTGTTTTCCTTGTCTTGAAATACGTGACATAAAGCTAACCTACTCTTATCCCAATACTGTTTACAGTATACTCTGTATTTGGGGTACAGAATTTACTGTATTGTAAAAAGGCCTTATTTTCAGAAGAGAAAACTGGTTGAATGTTGAAGCAGTTGGCTGGCCTTTCAGGTCTGTTTGATGGGATATGGAGAGTGCAGGACCTTCCTCTGTTAACTTCTGAGAACACTAACAGGAAAGTGAGACCTGAACTTGCACCCATTATGATTGTGGCTGGCTGGCCTGCAAAACTATCTGGGTGTGGATAGGTGTGCTAGGATGCTCGGGGCTCATCAAGAGCAGTAGCATCATTACAGAGGGTCCTTAGACAGAAAACACTAAGCAAGGAGACACTGAGGTTACTTAGTCTCCACAGCTTTGCTCTTGTCCAAAAGATACTGCACAGTCATCTTATTTGTGCAATGCTCAGTGGTTTTGTACTGCAGAGACCACATCATGGTACCTAAGTATTGTGGCCAGAATGCCATGTCTGTTGAAGTAAAATGCAGATAAAAGCTTTGCATTCCCGTGAACTGAATGCTGTTCAGATTTTGTATTTTGCTAGGTGATTCAATCTTGTAATGCCATGTATCACATGGTGATTGCACCAGAAATTAGTCTAACCAGTTTCTGGAGGTGTGCACTTTAATTTCCTTTCTGATTATCACACTGATAAACCCTCTCTGATCAAGTGTCAGTTTTAGACAGCGATGATAATTGGGCTTTAATGTGTTGTCCATATCAAAACTAACACTGAGACTATACACAATATACAATACAGTAGCAATTCTCAGTTATCATGAAAACTGAAAAGATTTATAAGTCTCACACTTATGAAAATACGAAAAAGCTCTTGGAGAGCTTTAGGAGAATCATGTGCAAAACTGGAAATAAGGTACCTGTTATTGTGGGGGATCACAGTAAAAAAGAGGTTTAGATCTCCTGGTAGTTGTTTAGTCAAAGACTGTTTTGTATCTCTGTAACGTCATCAAACAGTAGAAATTATAAACTATTTTGTAGTTTGGTAAAATAAAGCCATAGTTTGTAAAGAGGAAATCAAGAACACTTTAAACCAAAATTCGTGGTTTATGAATATTGTTATTAAGGTTGCATTTTAATTTCTATAGCTCAGAGTAAATACTAAAGGAGTGGTAAAAACTTTGGAGCTTTATTTGTAAAAATCCATGCCGTCCTTCAGGTTGTTTCCTTGTTCCTTTGAAGCCTCATACTTGATCCTTTTGCATTGCGATTGGCAAATGGATACAATTGGCAAATAGACAAAAGTAATCTACCCAAGATGCGTGTGTGCCAGGGTAGCGCTGTTTATTAGGTCGTCTGGTGGCATATTGGCCATTTAAAATCTTAAGTGCCTTGAATATGACACAGTGTATTATAAATAGCTCCTGCAACACTGAAGTGAATCTACTGTGCCTACCTGTTGAGGAGCTTAGAGCATAGTTTTTTGGTAGGTGCAGCTGGATTAGCTATATGCAGGGAGGAGGAGATGTGTAGAGGTATATATCAAACTACAGAAATGATGTGTTGAATAAGTGGTGTGTTATTTTAGGTATTCCTCCTTGCCAACTGGTACTGCAGCTTGGAAAGGGTTTTTAACATTGAAAATGCCAATGGAAGAAGTGAATGGAAATGTGGTTTTTTTTAACAGAGAACCATTGGCAATTTAAATATTTTTTTCTTTAGGTTTATTTACAGAGGGAGAGAACAGAGAAGGGCGATAGTCTCCTATTTAGAAGGCAGTGTGCACTCATCATGATGTTGGGAGGTCAGTTCCTTCCTGCCTGTAGTTACCTTGCCTGTAATCACAGCATTTGCATAAGATACTATGGTTAAATACAGGCATCCTACAGATATATTCAAGGCATTGTATACATTTATTCATGTCACAGTTAAAGGAAATAAATAATTCTAATCTTCTGCGAGGTTTAATCCTCAAGGACTAGATTTCAGTGATATTTGCACTTCTTGAGCAGAACAAGTCCTACTTGAATGAACAGTGATTGTAACAGGTCATTGCAAAGATTTAATGGCAGTGGAGGTTAAGTGTATTAACAGAGAAAAATTGTAGACCAAAGTATTACTTCATTAACGTTACAGTGTAATAGCCAATGTCTGTTCTTTTGTCCATTTGTTATTGTTTGGTTTTTTTTTACTTTCTGCTTTAAGAAAGTTTTCTCTGACAAATCCAAATGCCTGTCAGTCTTCATGAGCCCAGGGGAGGGAAGGGAGCTGTGTCTCATTACCAGAAGAATCATCCTAGTGTTTTGTAATAGGTTTTCTGTAATGCTAGAGGAGGGGGAATGGAGGAAATCCCAAAGATAAACGGGCTCAGTTGTCTTGCTTAATGCTCCTGCAAACTTCTGCTACTTTTTCTGACTCCTGTATTGCCTTGCTGGGACCATCCACTGCCTTAAAGACTCTCTGTCACGGAGGCAAGGCTTTCTATCAAAGACTTGCTGCTGATGAAGAAGGTTAGTCTAAACGAGGCTCTTCTGTACAAATACTAGTGGGTAAATCCCACATGTGTTGATAGGATCTGGCAAATTATCCCCTCTGCCCTGTGTGGGCATAAAATGTTGTTGTAGATAAAGGCAGTACTTTGTTACTCCATCTATTAGGGCTGACCATGTCCAGCTGAACTGTATCATCACTTCAGTGTATCACTTATGAATTCAGTGGATGTTCCAGAGGCACATTAAAAACTCTTGTGTCCATTATCATCTCATTTTATATGGTTTATATGGTTTACACTGCTACCTTTGATATGTTGTTGCCAGCCGCTTGTTCTAGTAAATTCTCAATGTATGGCAGTTTAATTAAAGACTTAAGGTGTGTACAGTGGTTGTAACCATTTGAGGAAATAAAGCCACTGCACATATAATTTGATAACGATTTTTCTTTTATTTCTTTAATCCGATTTCCGTTTCAATGAAGGGATGGGAGTCCCTTTGCAGCTAGAGCAAATAGAGAAAAACCAAACTGATCTTTGGCATTTCAGTTCTCCTATTCTTTCACATTCCCTTCCAGCAGAAGCTTGTACTGAATGATTAATTCTAAGTTTTCCTTTTTCATTTTAACCATGGCCCGCGTCTGCAGTCAGCCTAACCTTCTGGCTTAACGCCTCTCACCGCCTGCAAGAGGGAAGGGGGTAAATGGCTCTGCAGAGCTTTCACTTGCCGTTGCGACCTAAATGAAGCAATCTGGATTCAACCATTAGTCACTGGTGAATGTGTCCGATGGGTCTCCCTAGCACCACCCCTTTCACATGCGTGCACACACACACACACACGTATCTAATAGGGTCGCAAGTTGCCTGTGGAAAAACACATCGTTAAAAATAAGTAATTGCGTTTCAAATTGTGTGCGTCTGCTGCCCACACAGCACATTCCACTTAGCTGACAGTTTTATAAGGGCTTCAGAAGTTAAGAATCATTTTCGCTAGATGCTGAAATAAGGGGCACCCCACCCCACCCCACCCCATAAGCAGCATGGATGAGGCGGTCACAAAGTGTCATGTTGAATGGCATTATGCTGGTGCTGATGGGTTTTTTAATGGAAAAAATCCTTCTGTAAAACTTGAGCACTGTTAGGTGCTGCTGTTTCTGCTCTCTGATCCAGATTAAACTGCTCGTTAGAGTGCAAAGTTTAAAAGTTGAGATGCTTTTCTGTAAAACACATTTAAGCTTTGATTCTATAAAACCGAGCCTCCCTGCTGGAGGTTTCAGGAAAACTTCTAACGGCAGGCCCTAGTGTCTTTAAACAGAGAATGTAGTCCCATAATTTCCAATATTTTAATGTCGTAAGTGGGGAAAAAACCAAAACCTGTGTATGGACAGAGTCCTGTGTCAATAGAAATTTCTCAGTTTTTGTTCAGCGTTGGCCGCAAGGACAGATGGCTGGTGACATTTGTTACTTGCTCAGGAAACATGAAGGGCTTGTTCTCAAGCAAAACACGTGCGTGCATGTGTTTGCATGTGTGTGTGGTGTGCTCTGTGGGTCTCTGGCAGGGTGGACGTCTGTTAATGTATCTGTGGATGTCGGGTGCGCATGGGAGCTCAGTCCAGAGCCAGCAGCGGTTGGGTGTTCTCGTTTTCCCCCTGGTCTTCATGTTTCAGCGTGCCGGCTTCCACCACAGACTGGGACCTGAAAGCAAGAAGACATTCATGCTAGTGAGGGCTGCTGTGGGATCACTGACCTTCCTGGGGTCCTTTGCCTTTGTCTGTTTTCACCTGTATGGCTTTTTATTTCCTGTGGAAGGCATAAGGAATTGGAGAGAGATTCCTTCGAGTATGAACAGGGACGTGACTCCCTGCATGACCTAAGCGTTTTCAAAATACCTAGCACTTAGCTACTGTCCTCAATGCAGAAGACACCCGCCATCTTAAAGGTCTGATCCTGAGATGCCATGAGATCTGCTGGTCTTTAACCTCTTCCCAGGCAAAACTGCTTGCGCCACTGCTTGCCGGAAGGCTGTGCACCAGCAAAGGAATTTGTCTGAGTGCTTGCAGGAGGGAATCTTGCTTGTCACAAATCTCGAAAAAGTCAAGTAGACAAAACATGTTTTACTGACTTAGGAGTTTAAGGAGAGGAAGATCCATGAGTTACCCAAGATCAATGAAGAAACCAGAATTAATATGACCACAGGGGAGCTTCTGGTGTGCCCCAGTCCTGCAATTTATCTTTATCTCCTTGTCTACACCCTTGAAGGAGATCTTTACTCAGGGCTAGTCCACTTTAAATATGTTTCTGACTTCAAGGTGGGAAGCATAGTTTATGCTTTGCTGCTGACGGGCAAAATAAAACCCATGTAAACAATTAGCAAACACCAGAAAATGTAGAGCGTTATCATTATTTGCAGTGGCAAAAGCTGAACAGGCTTAAACTAGTGGGAAAATTGAAGGCAACTTCATTTTCTGATGTATGTGTGCTCCAGCATTTGCTCGCTGAGCTATGGAAGGAGGAATTGATGGGTTTATTGTTACAGAGAATTAGCCTCCATTTTCTCTGGTTTGGGCTAGGAGTTGCCTCCCAGTTTGGAGTGGGCAATGAGCTTTAGAGCAAGTTCACCCTGTGTACTGCAAACTTTTAAAAAGGGAACTTGTTCAAAGGCAGGGTAGAATCATGAGTTTGCATATTGTATTGCGTTGTTTTTAAGAGCCAGATTTCTCATGGATAGCTTTTAGAATCAGCGACTGCTCTCATTCCCTATAGAACATATTTGCAGTTCCCCATTGTTCGTTCCAGTAACCTCAGTTTAAGCTTTAGCTATTTCACAAGATTAGATATTGCTTCTCTTTTGATAAAAATCACTAATAATTTGCATCCTTTAGAACTGCAGCACCTCATCAGGGATGAATACCATGCCTGTGAATAACTTGTAGGATTATTTTTCTTATTTTTATACCTTGAGCTTTTGTCAAAGGGTGATAAAAAAATTCATTAAAAAAAAAAATCTCCAGAGAGATGACAAAAACTGGATGCTCAATGGGAAGATTTTATGCCAAAATTTTCAAAGAAGAATAGATTTTCCCAAATGTTTTCACTGTGTATTTTTTACAGTAATGTGCCATGCATAATGTTTATGACTGCATTTTAATATAGAAAAGCAGCCGATTTGGGATAGTATGCAAAATGGCAATATGGCAGCAAAAGCTAATTATGGGGCTTTGAAACTGATACAGAATGGATTCAAATCACAACATCAACAGTCTTTTATTTTCTTTCCTGGACTACCAGAACAAACTATTATTAAATAATACCTAGCTAATACTTGTCCACTAGTGTTTTGCTTTCTGTCTGCCCTAAAGTGAATTTAAAAAGCCACCGATCCATTGCAGCATTTGCCAGCACACGGTGGAAAGTTTCTGCTCTAAGTCAAATGTGAAAAACCTCACAGTTTTGCCGTACGTGCCCTTTGCCAGTGCTACTGGTTCTCTCTGCTCCCACCTCATGGCAGGGGAGGGTGGGGAATAACTCCTTGCGTCTGCAACAGCGAGATACGCCGCAGTGGTACTCAGATGTGTGCCAGGGTGGGAGCAGCACAACCCCACGCTCTGCACACAGCTCCCACGCTGCTGCTCTTGACGCAGAGCCAAAGCAGCCGGAACATGGAGGAAATGCGTGGCAGCCCAGCTGACCCCTAATTTCAAGATGCCAGATGATGCAAATGCTGCGCCCAGCCCCTCTGAATAATGTGCAGAGGGATTCAAATTAGATTTTAGTATCTGCCAAGCTCTGCAATAACAGTAATCTCTCTTTTCCTTTTCTGCTAGAAGCTGTTTAGCCACCTATCCTAAAATAAGCAGTTCAGACACCTATCTGAAGGGCACTGTAATAATTTGAGCAATCCATCACTGTTTGTTTTAAGATACCACAACAAAGGACTCGCTGTCACGTTTGGATTTCCATTTTCCAAAAGCATTAGGTTTTCATTTGCTGAAAAATGTTTTGAGTTTTGTTTTTAAATTAGATTTTGTGCAGGAAAACCAGAAAATTACTAAATTCTCAATGCTATTTTAAAATACTTGTTTTATGCTCTTCATTTATGGTAAATACTAAAAACATAGATGCTCAGAAAAGTATCTTGGCAATACACATCCATGCAGATCACAATCTAATGTACTAACTCAGCATGAGTGCTATGTTTTACTGGCCCAGAACATCCTGGAATATGTATTTCATAGCTATACTTAATGTCAGTGAAAAGATGATCTGCAGTAGGCTGCCATCGCAGAAAGCATGTTCAGCTGACCAGTGACTACATTTTACAGGTGTAGAAATTACTGTAAGGCAAATTCCATTGGAAAAAATGCAGCCTATAGGTTGGTTTCATCTTGGGGATTTTTGTGTCTAACACATGTTCAGGAAAGCAGTCACATTCTAGGAATGTGCAAGTTTTCCCAATATTTAGGGAGTTTTGTATGCTGACTCTAGTACTGAATCATAGAATCATAGAATGTGTAAGGTTGGAAGGGACATTTAGAGGTCATCTAGTCCAACCCCCCTGCAGTAAGTAGGGACATCTTCACTAGATCAGGTCACTCAGAGCCCCATCAAGCCTGGCCTTGAATATCTCCAGGGATGGGACCTCCACTACACCTCTCAGCAACCTGCTCCAGTGATCTACCACCCTCATACTGAAGAATTTTTCCTAATATCCAACCTAGATCTACCCTTTTTGAGTTTAAAACCATTACTCCTTGTCCTACTGCTATCTATTCCACTTTATCATATTGAAAAGCAAATTGCAGTCAGGCAGCAAAATACCTTTGCCCTGACTGGTCCTTGTAGTTTGTAGACATCTTTGCATTAAAATCATTAAAAAAAACCCTTTCTTGCATAACAGCTTAAGCTGTTTTGATGTAAAGTGGTAAATGAACCATAAAGAATTTTGTTTGGCAAGTTTGGTTAAAGCTTTGGTCCTGCAAGTGCTGTAGATGCTGTTCTGTTGCTACCCTGTGGCAAGCAGAAGTTTGTAGCACCAGACAAAAGCCTTTATATTTTTATCAGTGCGTACAGATACCTGAAGAGGTGGAGTAGGGGACATGATGCCAGACTCATCTCAACGATACCTAATCACTGAAATGATTAAGCAGAGCCTAATTTGTGCTGTTGTTTCTGAAGGATGAACACAACCAGTTTCTAACGTTCAAGACATGTCTAAATACTTTGACCTGGGCCAGGTATGAAGCAATTATCCAAACAGGAAATAGTAATTTCCTCAGCCTTCTCCTCATATCACTAAATTCTAGTCACTTGTGCTGTGATTCGTCTCACCATCAAGTATCTGTGGTGATTCTGTGCTATAAATGGCAGAAAGAAATAGACATTCCTAGGGTGCAATTCATCTGAACTGTTCTAGACATATTGTCATATCATATAATTCATGGCTTACCTACAGTCAGGTCCCTGTTCTATGAGTTCTCATCTGTTAGCACCAGGGGGGACAGGTTCCATGATTCATGAGTCAATGTTTCCTACACATCATAGCCACAGCTGCCCTGTACTGTATTACCTTCAATACCCACCTGAAATGTGGCATGTGTCCTGTGTGTGCTGCAACTTTGAATTGTAAATTAGCATATTTGAATGCAAAGCCTTTCCTCCTTCCTTCTATAAAAATCCTCAGTAACCAGTTTGGAAGATGCTTGGTTGTGAAGGATCTAGTTGAGTTTTAACACAAGGAGACAATTATTTGTTTGCATACACAGATAGGACCCTGTGTAAGGCCCTGAGCTGGCAGACCCCATGATTGTCTTTCTTTAACATGATGCATGCAGGAAACTTTGCTCCTGTAAAAGTACAATGGGATCACTGTGGGCTGGGAGCCAGGTCCAAAGTAATTAAACAGAGAAGTGTGATCTGTCCTAGGGAACCTGCTTTGGCAGGGGGGGTTGGACTTCATGATCTCTTGAGGTCCCTTCTAAACCCTATTATTCTGTGATTCTGCGATGCTGTGAAGTCAGTGCCCATAGACTTTCCTAGGCCAGTTTTCCAGGCTAGGTTACATTACTTAGGACAGTAACACGAAAGTGAAACAAGAAATGGATTCTCAGGGTCACTTTTGCAGCAAAGGTACCATTGGAGTGTGGTCCTTTTAAAGCATCAATCAAACATCCCCATGGTTGTTTTACTGTTCAGCCAGAATACTTGGAAGCCTGGAAAATCAACACTATCCAGCTGTTTCTCCAGCAGGTCAGCCATATATTTCAAATGACAGCATGATGTAGGTATGTAAATCAATATCTAAGAGAGCAGATGGTTTTATATGTGTGTGGTCATTTTAATGCGACTATCTCAAATTAAGTCAAAAACCATGTAAGGAAACTGGATGAAGTTCTTCTGGCTGCACTGATTTCGGAAGGCTCTTGTCAGGGTACAGCTGGGGTGAATCGGCTCACAAGAACTGACATCTGTTGAGTATTGCTTTTGCTTCCCATAAAAAAACCCACCAAAATACCAAAATCCTGCACTCAGCTAACAATAACTGCTGGCATATCACAGCATGTTTGCATTAAAAGACATCGTCCAGTTCTCTGATCCCTCATGTTACACTATTTGTCACAGCGGTGGTGATGTGTTGCAGCCCATAGGAGTGAAGGCACATAACTTTTGTGCTGGGCATGCTTTGGAGGGGTTTGTGGAGTGAGGAAGAGGGTGGCATGTTTTTTTTCCCCAAGTGCAGGAGGATTCAAGCTCTCAAAGTGACACGCTGCAGCCAATCAATCAGATCACATCGTGTGACCCTATTCATCTACCTCTCACTTCCCATCTGCTCACTTACCTCTAATTCCCTTCCCATTTCACCAGCATGTCAGGGCTGTTCATCTCCCATTTATTCATTCCCTTCAGAGAACATAATAAGTGGTTGGATTTTTTTTAAATCACACCCATGCATTTTTGCACTGACAAGGTCTGAGGGGCATTTCTTGCCTTGCCCTCCTCCCTCTCTATCAGAGTGCAGAAGGGGGTATAGCAGCTCAGAGTGTGCTCCGTGACACACCTTGAGGGTATGTCTTCTTCAGGTGGGAAAGCCAAGGATTTTTCCTCAGTATTACAGAAACAATGCAGATGTGCAGGGGTGAAGTAACTGCAGTAAAAGGTACTCTTTTAGCACTTAAAGCACTTGAAAATTAAATGCAAGGCGAAGGCATCTCGAAACATGCAGGTGGCGCCGGCAGATGCAGGCAAGCTCAGCTCAGCAGTGCACAGCTCCAGCGCAGCCACGAAGTGTGGCTCTCTGCCCAGGGTAATAAGCCCTGCTGAAATCTCTCCCTAATGCAGCTCTGCAGCTTCTGCACTTGTGCTGGCTCACAGCTCTGCATTAAGGCAGCACAGAGTTGTGCTGCAGAGACCTGCCCAGAGGAACAGCTTCAGGGCATCAGCCACAGCCCTGAAAGGAGAAAAAGCAGCATCCATGTCTAGGGGTGCAGCTGAGCTGGTTAAGTGGTCCACCAACATGGTGAGTCAGTGGGCAAAGCAGCATGAAAACTCTGGCTTAATCTTGCTACTAGCCCAGTGTTTATCCCATTGGTAACAAGCTGCTGCGCTTCCCACCATGGCAGCAGTGGCTATCTTTCCCCCTTATGGCTTGCACATCCTAGGGAGCAGTCCCTCTGTAGTGCTTTGGCATATCAAAGCCAGGGGCAACCACAGCCCAAATCTGTGCTCAACTGCATGAGTGAAGAAGTCTTTGTGGATGTATCTACATCTCTGAAGAGGTGACTGCTGCAGAGTGAACCCCAGCACAAGACCCCTCATTCTCCCTGTGCCAGCCAGCAATCTCCATGCCTCTCCTCTCCCAACACCTGGCCTCGGTTACTTCCCCCCCTCCGCAAACCCTGAGCACAGCTCACTGCAGGGTCAGCAGCAAAGAGCAGTAGGGATGACAATGCACTGCATTTGACTCTAACTATGGCCTGTCTGGCTGTGCATCCCATCCCAAGACATCCCTTGGCTCACACCCCAGGGGATGCAGCTCATAGAGTGAAAAGAGTTCTTTAGGGGGTTGTGACACTACTCTCAGCCTACTGTGGACATTGAACTGTGAAAACATATGGAAAAGTTTTTGTATTTGTCATAGCATATGCAGTCTTATGCCTTAAGTCCACTGAGGCCCAGAGGAGTGCCAGAGCCAGGTACTATGTGGGGCCAGTGCAACCAGGCTCTTCTAGCAGAGGCTATCCCTGAGCAACACAGACAGGAATCAATCTGTGCCAGCAACCTTGGAATTAGGATGTACACCTTGGTCTGTTTTCATTTACTGGTGTGGTTGTGCCTGATATCTCCTCCTCCTAAGTGCTGCTGACTTTCAGTGTGAAGATCTTGCCTCAGTTGCATCCCAAGTCCAGGGCAGGGGAAAGGCATGGGTGGGAGTTGGCCTGCTCAGTTTCTTTTTTCTGCTATAGACTGACCCCTCTACTCACCCTTTTTTTCCAATAGAAGGAATAGGAGCACCTGCCTCAGTGAAGGTGTTCCTATTCCAGTTCCAGTTCCTGGAAGTTCTGTAATCCCCTGGAATGCAATATGTCACCCACCAAAAGGTAAACCTAGTCATGAGGCCAAATAAAGACAACACCACAGCAGTAGTCAGCACCAATTTACAGCAGATTCAGCAAGAGCTCCTAAAAAGTGTGTAGGACATGGTATCCAAAGAAAAGATAATGCAAGTAATGGCCAAGTAATGAAGAAAATTTGCCTCTCCTACTTCACGAATATTGCATGCATGCACACACACTCCTGTCATCACCATTCACGCTTTTCAGGCACATTCCCAGTTCTTTGCCCACCAAGCCCAACAGCTTTCAGCACCTTTGCTCAGACACTCCAGTCCTTTACACCTGCCTCATCCTTCATCTCGCCACCTTTGGTCCCATCCAAGTGTTGCCAATTCCCAGTATTCCAACAGAGTTTGCCACCAAACCATGGTCATTTTAATTCTATGTGGCAAAGCAAGGGAAGATGGAGCCCCGAGAGCAAAGAGTGTCAGTCTTCCTACTCCCCAGTCCGACATCAGAAGTTTCCTGTCCTCAGCAAGAATAATACTGCAGTATGAAAGCAGCCCTGCAGATGTACTATTTAGGCTGGAAAGTTGAACACCACCACAGCATGAAAAGTTAAAATGTAGGTTGTGGGAGCAGCAGTCACTCAGCCAGGTGCATGTGGGCGTTGTGACCCCCCGCATCCCATTCCGTCCCCAGGAGCACTCACTGTTCTTTCTTGGAGGCTCTTTCCTCCCTCAGAGCTCAGGGTAGATAGTGCTGAGCTAGCAAGTGGCTATTTATTTTGTTTTCTTCTAGCAGTTCGGTGTGTGGCTCTGTGACACGTTTGCTGCATATTATTCCAAGCTTGCTCCAAAGATAGCCTTTGTTAATTCCCTCCCGTGGTTTTCTGTGGAGTCCATCAGCACAGAGCTCGTGTGCCTCTTAAATACTAATTCATTTACTGCCATAGCATGACTGTGAGTGGGTTTTTATTTCCATTTTGTATGTGGAGAGCTGAAGCACAGTGAGATTAGGGTCCAAGTATTCCTCTGATGTAGGGTGCATATGTTCCTGTGCCGAGGGTCCGATTTTGCAGATCACTCAGCATTCCATGCTAGCTTGTATGTTCAAAGCACCCATCCCATTGATTTCTCTTGCAAGCAAGCACTGAGTATTTCTGAAAATTACACCCCAGCATCCACAACTTGGTAGGCTGAAAATGAGCAATGCTCAATATCACCAGGCCTGTGGAGGTTGGTTTAAACAATGTGCCAGGTCAACACAGCGGCTCAAGGAGAGAGGGAGAGCAGGATCGACCTCTCTGGGGGCTGCACTCAACAGGTTTAGCCAAAGGAACATTCCTGGTTTACATCAGCCATACCCCTAAGCCCACCAAAAGTGCTTCCTAGCCCAGCTGCTTCCAGTCCTAGCAGCTGCCATCCCAGTTACCCCTGTTCCCGGTACCCCAGCTGGGTTCACTGTTGAAACCTCATCTCTCCAATTCTACTGCAAACAGCAGGCAGGAGGCAGCCCCAAGACCAAGCAGTATCAGTCTGCCAAATCTTAGCCCCATGTCTTGCCTACAGCCTGACCTAGTGCAGGTAAAGTTGTGATCACAAGTAAAATTTGTAGTTACAAAAGCCTTCTGCACCCCACAGCCTAGACAGGATGCACATTGCGGGTGTTGAACCATCAACCTGAGCTGAGCAAGTTTGTTTATTCTGGGAGACCAAGCTAAAGCATGAGGCAATCCTTAGGGTCATTAAATGCTAAAATTAAATATGCTTCTGCAGAGCATGTGTGAATTGCCTTTTCAAAGGCTTGTAACTCAGCCAGATGTAGGTGGTTTTTTCACAGGGCTGCAAAAGATATAAGCAGTGTAAAACCATTTGTTTTATTAAGTGTCATGTCCCTAATCTAAACTACTAAAGTTTTGGCAAATTTATAGTCAGCTGAAGGCATAATTTACAATGTAATATTTTAAGCAGCCTGAACAGCACTGGTTCTGCCATTCCCACCTCCAGCCCATGTTTGTGCACTCGTGCACTGGTCACTGCTAATTGAGTGCTGTAAACAGATGAAAACCATGTTGTCATTGCAATCTATTTCCTGCCTTGGCCCAGGGAACCCCCAGCACCAAGCTACCCGTCCCTCCTGCCCTTGCTTCAGCTGTGGCTTTGGGAGTCAATCTCTTCCTCTGTTTCCCTCACTTCTGGCTCCTGAGGATATTCTACACTGTGTCCCCCGCAGCCTCCGCAGGACCTGCTGCCATGCCACATCCAACAGCCCCTTTCCATTTCTCTCTCATGTGTTAGATTTCTGGTTAAAAGTTATAAAACTGTTTCACAGCTAATTATCTCCGTTGCTGGATAATGCATATGTTACACTGTACGCACGTCCTTGGGACACCTGCTTTACTATCAAGACATGTCTCCTTCATAGTCTGTGTAAGGGGGAAGCATTTCCACAGAAGCATTCTGAATTTCTCTGTTGCTTGAAATAATTCATGATAAAATGTGAGTGCAAGTCTTGCTCCATAGGTCTTTTATATTATAGTGGCACTTCAACTGAAAGCCTTCCCCCTTTTCCCCAGCACATGTGGAAACGCACCCCAGCTACAAGCAGAGCAACCCAGGTGCCATCCATGGGCAGTGAGAAGTTTTCACACATTTTCATACTGATTTTTATTTGCTGGTATTTTACTACTTCTGCAGTAAATTGGTGCTGACTGTGAACCGGCATTAAACATGACCCATAAAAGCAGAAACATATGGCGAAGGAACATTAAGGTCACACCAAGGATAACAACTAGAAAAGTCTGCCTTGTACAGCCCAGCTGGGCATATGGAGGAACCAATCTGAATAAATAAAAGCCTTACATATGTCACCCCCACGAATGGCCCCTTTCAGATCTAAAACAGCTCCAGTCGGCATTAGTGTATACTAGTTTCTGGGAGCAGGATCCCGTTTCTGAGAACCAACAATTAGTTTCAGCAATAAATTCATTTCAAGATCAGGCCTTTTGAAAACACACACATCAGGAGGCAATAACGGCAAACCCTAATCTGTACTTTAAAATCCTCTCACTCTAATCTAGGACATAAAAATCCACATGCTCTGACTCAACAACATGGGGCAATATATTGCAGCAGGGTTTTTTCCGCTGCGTTTTCAAAATGCCTGACATGGGGGCTTTTGATGAGCCATTAGGCAGGTCATTGCATCTTTAGGTACTCAAGTTTCTACTTCACAGAAGGAAAAGTTACTGGGGTCTGAATGCATGAATCATACGTTTTCACCATTAGCATGCTTGGCTCTACTTTGAAAGCTGTACTTTAAAAGTTTTATCCTAACTCTGAATTTCCTGAGTCTCTAATGAGCTTGAGCTGGTGATGGTGATGTTCTTGCAGGCCGTGTTTTCCTAAGAACAATTTTTAGCACCAAATTTGATTAAAGTTATCCTTAACTAAACTTTGATAAACTAAATATGATTAAGCAGCACAGGTTTTTTTGGCTACAATATATATATATGTGCTATTAGGTAAAATATCCTTTCTCTGCAGGGCAATTTTAAATTGCACAAGGTTTTCAGACCTGTTTGCGCTGGCAGCGGGTTAAAAGTGAGCTCTCTTTGGATGCCTGGGAGGGCAGAGAAGGAACGGTCAGCCCCCAGGCTGTGCTTGGTGACTGCATGGGGAGCAAGCAAAGGCAGAGAGCAGTTTTTGTCACTTGGGCTGAAGATCAAGTTCAGACATTGAGAAGTGACCCAGAAGCAGCTGCAGAAAGGCAGATCTTGTAAAGAAAAGAAAGTCGCAGGGAGGCAATGTGCTGCTGCAGGTTGCTTGCTGCTGCTCCTGGTCCTAAGTGTAAGGGTAGGGTGACACCGGGGAAAAAGGAAAATCTTCCAAGAACTGAGCTCCTTCACATGTCCCCCAGCTGCTGAATCCATCTCTCCAAGTGGGAGTGCGCACTTGCTGGGGTTAGGTACCTGAACAGCTACAGGCACGCTTCTCCAGCTGAGGCTGTTGGTAAATCTGTGCCCGACCCACACAGTGGTATGTCAGGACCAGTCTCTGACTCTTCAGCTGCTAGGCTTAATCACCCACCAAATCATTGCGCTGCACACCCAGGTAAAACCTCCAGCTGTTCCAAAAACGGCAGCTCACCCACAAGAAGCCAGCACCAGAGCCTCGGGCAAACGCTTTGTTTTCTGTTAGCTCCCTGTTGACTAAAGCAACCCAAGGCCCCTTTCTGACTGTCGGGCCCGCAGGGAGGTCTGGCCGCAGCTGAAAGGGAGGTGATTTTCTTCCCTGTGCTCTGAATTTTCACACCATTTACACCGCCCCCAAATCCCACAGCAGGTAAGTGACAGGCTCCCTGCGTGGATGCGGGCCGTTCAGCGGGGATGGCCCAAGACAGGGGAGTGTATGTGTGTTCCTGGGATTACCGAACGGGTGAGGCCAAGCTCTCGGATTGAAACCGGCTTTGCTGTTACTGTACTAATGCCGGTTTGCATGTTTATTACCTTGCCCATTTCAAACCTCACTGAGCTGAATCTTAATAAACAGATATATTCTGAATGGATGTTGTTATTGTTGCCTTCCCCCGCCCCTAGCCATTAAGACTCATTATGTGGAGTCATCAGCTGTTTTGCTTTGTTTCCCATCTGCTCATACAGTACTTGAGTTCTGGGATTTTTCCCAGGGTGTGAGATAATACTGCAGATGGGAGCGCAATTTCCACTGTTTTGATTTTGCCCCAGTGGGGCTTCATGTGGCCACCGGTGGAAAAATGGCAATTGTGCTGGCTTTGATTAAAGATCTTACATATTACAGAAACTTGTCAAATCTCAAAATTTTCAAGAACATCTTGCTGCCTAGGGTCCGTGGCATTTTTTTTTTCTTTCTAATGGAATTTTCCTCCCCACCTACAGCATCTCCATTCTCTGATGTGAACAAGGGCTCTTTTTTGATAGCAAAACCTGTGCAATTTCACATCACAGAGAAAAAAACACCCCTGCCTGTGGCTGGGGGGAAGATAATGTTCTGGTCCCGTTGCTGTTAAGTGGAGCAGAAATTGGAACCTAATGGGACTTTCAGGAGCAAGTCTAGTCTCCTGTGACCATTGGTGGCTACCTCATACCAGACGTTTCACTCATGTATCAGGTTATCATACTGACAAGCTATTTCAGTAACTCACTACTCCGGTGGTTTGCAAACCTCCTCCCCTAATTTGCAGTCAAGGTAAACTTTGGTCAGCCTATACCCATTTGATCTCATGCCCAAGTTGTCCTTTTTCTCAAAAACCTGCTCTCTCTACCCAGTTTTTATTCCCTTCTGCATTTGTAGAGAACAATCACATCCATTTCAACCTTTGCTCGGCGAGGCTGAACAAACTACTTTCTTCTATAGCTTCTTCTGGAAAAATATACTCTTTGTTCTCCTCACCCTCCTTGCAACTCCCAGGTGAACAATTCAATTTATATTCATTTGCCCTGGTGACGGGAGCCAAAGCACTGCTGTCAGTCCTGAAGCCAACGTATGGAAACGTACCTGCTCCAGTTTCACTCCCTCGCACTGCTGCCTGGTGCCACATTTCCTCCTGGTCTGCATTTTGAGACTTGTTTTAATTTTCAGGTGATGACTCCAGTTTGGTTTCTGTCACATCCTGGAAATGCCCTCTTTCTTCCCCCCTGCATTCATTTTCTAACATAGATTAAGTGGCTACAAAAGTATTTTGAGCAGTTATTCCCTGATTCCACCTCCCAGAGTTTTTCTTCCAGATGGATTTCTCAATATCTTTGTTACCAAAATTGCTAAGCACTATATTTGGAGCAGATCGTACCCGGGGAGAGCTTCTCTCTAGGAGTAGGATGGCAGGCTCTGAGAGAGGTTTCTTTTCCCGACTTTGCCAGGTCAGCAATTTTCGGACTCAGAATTACTATGATTAGTACTATGTTTCAGAGGAACTTTCCTCCATGGTCCCAGTACAAAACTCCAAGCTATTCTAGCAGTGCTGAGCTCCAGGATTAAGAAGCCTTTAAGGCAGCACTGGCTCAGTGGCAGCTCTAGCGAGGAATTGCTCATATGGCTTTACAGAAAACCCTGCACCTTGTCACACAGCAGGATGAAGATCAGGGATGGGGGGGGAACAACCACTGTCCCCCTGGCCTCAAGGGTAAATCCACCTCTCACAAACACTGCTGCAGGTAATTACTAGGCACCTAAAGCTTCAGTGGTAATGGAGAAGTCAGAGAGAAAAAGACCAGTAATTCTTCAGCAAGGTTTTCCTCTTTAAATTATGGAAACCTAAGAAGGCTCAATCTTCACATATTTACCCCTTTCAGAGGAATGTAAGTGCTAAAGAAAGGGTCAGTAACCATTTTTTTTTTCCTTTTGTTAAACCCACCATTTTAGCATTAAATGCTTACAAAATTACCACGTTTACTCAAGACTTTAAAGATTTTTACACGGTGAGTGGAGGAAGCAGGGAGACATTTTTTAACAGAAGTGCAAAATTGCTTTAATAAGGGGAAAAAATGAGAGTGCAATTGTGAGGGAATATTATTTAATATGAACACTAATGCTAGGAGATCGTCTATGTCTACCGTAAACCTCCCAGGAGCATCTGGGAATCTCAGCCATGGCTTGAGACTCTTGTTGAATTAGAGATATATGAACATAAAGAGAAGGGAGGGGTGTATCTAAAGGCAAGTACTGCTGGTACGTTTGTAGACCTTTTAATAGGCCTTAGATATAAATCTGGTCTAATAAATCTAATAACACACACAATTATGCTTCCCAAGCGTAGGCTTTTACCTCAAGTTAGTCCAAAACATAATTTCAAGGGAAGAAGAATCAAAGCAAATACTCATTGGAAAAAATCCATTGAAGCAGTGAACTTTTCACCTCCAACAGCTAGTAATGACCAGGGGGTACAAGATCAGATGGTTCACTTAACCACCAAGTAACAAAATTAGGCTAAAAGTTAGATCTAGTCTGCCCAGAGGCAACATGACAAATTAGATTCATCCACTCACCATATTTGTATTAATGCACTTTTGTATTAGTGAACAGATTAGTGAAGGCTTTGCCTCAAGGCAGGGTTTTCTGGCACTGAACTCATTTTCAAGCTGAGGTTGTCCCCTAAGGGCACAGTAAGACCCTCCCTTCATTGCAGGTCTGATCCTCAGCGAAGGTTTACCTGTCAGATGCTCCTAACAGAACAGTGTGGAGCTTTAAAAATGGCAGTTTTCTTCCTATAAAGCTACATAAATTGTACACTCTCTCTATATATATATTTTAATGATTACGGAATATTTAGTTAGCATGTATCTAAAATCATTCAGTGTGTCCCACTGCTAGTAGTTAAAATAAATAAATAAATAAATAAAGAAGCTGTTTTAACGTCAGTTCTCTGGGACAGCTCTGGAAACTCGCCCTGGCTCCGAGTCTTGGCTGTCAGTCAGGCGTGAGAACTGCTGACTATGCAGACGGACGCCTCTCTTCATGCCATGGCTGCAGCCTGCAAAGGGTCGTAGCCCTGGGGGCTCGTGGTCCTGTGAGTCGTGGGACTCTCAGTGCTTAACGTCACTTACAAGTGTGAGCGTTTCCAGCACGACTCTTCCCTTTGCAGCTGCAGCGGCGTGGCATCCCTCTGACCTGGGAGGGAGCTGCGAATCAAGAATGCATTTCTTTTCCCCTCCGAAGATGAAAGTCTTTCAAAATTAATTGCATGACATTATGGCTCGTCTGTGTTGTCAGCTCTGATTTTGCTGTGACAGAATGATGGCTGCTCCCTGTCACACGGAGTGACGCCGTGTCTGTGAGCACCACGCTCATCAAGTGGCAGCAGCGAGTTGGAGCACGGCTGCGATCTGCACGGAAAGCAGTGGCGTGGAGCGGGGCACAGAAGGTGAGGCAAGTCCAGATGCTGCACTCCTGCGGGGAAGACCACCCGGGCATCGCTGGTGGCAGCTGTACGCCTTGCAGACCCGTGCCGGGTATCCAACCCTCCTCATCCCATACCCGCAACCAGTGCAAATCCAAATTCCCGCGGGGACCGCTCTTGAGAGGTGCGACTGCAAAGCACTCAGAGCAGAATGCGCAGCCATTAAGATCTAGAATCGGAGGTTTTAAAAGAGCATCTCTGCTGCCTCAGCGGGGCAGGGGGGAGAAGACAGAGCAGAAGCAGCGGGGGGAGAGGAACACGCGTTCCCTTTAGAGGGCAGTGGTGCTCACGGCACGCGGTCTGCATTTCCAAGAAGGTAACAGCACCCTTACCAGTAACAACTGGGGTCAGCAGCAATGGGGCAGCGGGACGCAACACGGACCAGCACTGAAGCGGTGCTGCTGGCCGCGCTGCACCCTCCAGAAGAGTTTCTCACCCCCATACACTTTTTTGTAATGCTCGGTGCAGGGGCTCATTAATTTCTCCTTGTTTTCTAGCACAGTAATCAGACAGAGTAATTACAGTTCCACACAGAGGCTTCCTTTCTCCCACCACACCATGAGCACAGGGTGAAGTGCTCCTTACTGTCAGCGTTTGCCAAATTACAGCCTCTCCCCGAGCTGGGTGAGCCCTTCCCACTAGATTTATGCCAAACCTGATCAGGGAGCCAAGTGAGAGATGATTTCAAAGGCAGTACTAACCTTTTCATGGGTTTGGGAGAGGCCTCCCGCTCCAGGTTGGAGGAGGCATGCTTCACGTGCATGGCATTGTAGGACGTGTGGGTGTACTCGTTTTCGTCGCTGTAGTCGGGACCGAGTAATGTTCGAGCCCATGTCCCCATGTCGTATGGAGGAAGAGTCCCCCCAAATTCAGAGGGCAGGCATTCAGGATGTATTAGCTGGTGAAGGCTGTTCAGGTTGTTGCCATGAAGAAAGATCTTTAACAAATAAAAAGAAAGTTCAAAGTCATCATCGATTCCTTACTTCATTAAGTACAATAACAACAGCATTAATGAAGTGTGGAGCATCATTCTTTGACGCTGCAGTTTCAGGTGGGAATTTCTGAAGTGCTCAGTGCCAGTGTGGGTGGGCAGGAGGTGGGGGATTAGTTTTGGAGTGTGCAGCTGAAGAATCAGGATGGCACCATACATACTTTTGATAATCCTGATTTGCTTATTTTTGGCATGTGACACTCCAACTTTCTTAAAAGTACCAGATCAGGGCAAGTTCAAGTCAGGAATAGTGACTGAATGTTGCTACTCTAAGAGGATAGAGGCTTGTAGGAAGAGTGGTGAGAAGAAAAGGGAGATAGTGTAAGATGTGAAGAGAAAGCCCTCAACATTTGAGAGGGTAACGCAGCCCTGTATGCCAGAACTGATTTCCCAGGGGTGCAGGTCTGTGTTGCCACTTTGCACTACTTCAGCAACATTTGTCTCTCTAATCCCTCTTTGCTTTCAGGCTGGTTCTACCCTTGTCCTGCCTGGCCAGACGCACCCCAGGGTGGGCTCTGGGGCCTCCTGAGGGATGATGCACTGATGGTTTGATACCCTGCAGAAGACAAATGGCTAAGATGACTGCGGGAGCACAGTTCACATGGGTTTCCGTGGGGAAGACCTGCCTCTTCTGCAGTGTGAGCAAACAGCCTTCAGGCATCAGCATTTTTTGTGGAAACAGTGAGTTACCACCATGTAAAAACAGTCCACCTGCTGAAGGAATGAAATAGAAAATTTTACTCCCACAAAAAGAGTTGAGCTGAAGTTTCCCTCACTGCAGGTGACTTCAGCCAGGCCTGATAATCCCTCTACGTTGCCAATTCTCTCTATCCATGAGCACGTCCCATTAAAATGTGTCTACACTTTGCTAGTGATAACAGCTTTCTGGTCACTGGCTGAATCAGTGATTCAGTCCAGCGTATTGCAAATGCCAAATTATAATAAAAGCAGCAATTCTCTGAGATCATATGAAAAATGCAGGGAGAAAAAGATGGTAGAAAAGAAAGCCGGCAGCTACTCAACTACACTGGGTCTGCAGCTTCCTATCCCCCTCACCCATACACCACCACCCCCCCGCCTCAGCCCTTTCTAATTACCCTTTTCCTTGTCTTGTCTTTGAGGAAGGGTTTGATTAGCGTGTACAGGGCATGGATGTACCAGGGCTGGTTGACAAAATGGACTCCTCCAAAACGGGCAGGAAAGCTGTCCTACAGAAAGAAAGAAAAGAAGGCAGTTAATAGATGCAGTGCTTCAGTTGGGCAGTCAATAGGATGAAAGTCAGAGGAAGAAGTCTGCCTCTTCCCATCTGTAAACGAACACTGGGCTTGCTGGGAGGGGGGCAGGAGGGAACTGGAAAAAGAAAGATGACTGGAAACATTTGCATCAGTTTTTTCTGTTAGCAGACACAGTGCCTTCTCCCCTCCACACACTAACGCTTCAGTTGCTGATGATTTAAAGCAGGCTCTCCAGACACATCGCCTGAACATGTTTTTAACTCTATCAGAGCATCTGACTTGGCCGGGATGAGAAGTGGGATGGGGCTGATGAGCGCCGCTCCCTCAAGGGGAAGCTTTCTAATTTCCCATTGTGCGGCGGGAGGCAAGCCCCCCGGTTCCCACGCACATCGCTGCACACAGCTCACCTTTTCACCCTTCGGCCTCCCTGCCTCCCCCCTGCTAAAATCATCATTACAATGGCTGACCTTTCAGGGTGAGTGAGCAGCATATTACGGGGAGGAGGATGGGTGGGAAATGCTGATAAGTGAAGGTGTAGGGAGAGCTCACCATGACGGCACCATGGAAACTGCCAGAGCCGAGCGCTGGCTGCCAGGCTGTGCACAAACACCCTCGGCATTAACATGCAGGTAGCGTCCCGACGGGGAGATGCCGGTGTGGCACGCTTAATAAAAGAGGAGGTTGCTGGCGTGTCTTTAAAGGTTATTGTATATTGTGATGGGTATTTTGTACCTACACTCCCGCCTAACAAATGTCAGTCAGCCCAGGAAGAGCCTGGGGTTATTTCACATTGCATAAATAGCGGGACGACTGCTGCTCCTGTGTGCAAATATGCTTCCAGAAAGCACAGAGGTGCCTGTCTCTTCCCAGTGAAGGGAGATCCTGGTGAAGCAGTCCTCGTCCTGCCTGTGCTCCTAACCCCTACAGCTCCTGACATAAAGACAGAGCATAATCAGGTCTCTTCCTTCAGGGCATCAGCTTCCAGACTCAGGCAGGTTCATTCCCCTCCCCCCCACGTCCCCTCACCCCCAACCTCCCCCCCGCAATTAGCACGGAGTATCCAGGGGCTTTCTCTCACCTTCCTCCAGAGCATCAGAGATTGAGCACAGCTCATGAGGATATGGGGTGGATTTGTGAGATGATATGGAAAATCCCCTTATGCACCTGCTTGGTACAGCTTCCGCACTGCTTCAGGGTTGAATTGTTTCCCAGATTTAGCACTATGTAGGCGTGCTACTACCTCCTACCACCCAGGGCAAAATGGCAGGACTTCATGCTCTTTAACACTGGCCACAGACTGCCCTTAAAGTCATCTTAAACCATACTTGGGTAAGGTTGTGAGTGGCCACAGGCTTTAAGTGAAACCTTTTTCTTTCTCAGTACAGTAGCATAAGCCACTCACATCTCAGACACGTCAGTTTATCTGAAATCACAGCAGATCTCAATATTGGGTGCTCTGTGAAAGTCTAGAGAAGGTAGTCAGGCCAGCACACAGGAGGCCAACCAGCATGACATAACAGATGATCCCATTTTAAATCCCAGAACACTATGAACTGCACTTTTTAAGGATGGCACACGTTCTGTGGAGGTGTTCATTGACTACAAACACAGCTGCATTTCCGTTGTTGTTGGAATACTCATTAGAGCTTAGGAGCACAGGCTGGACTAAATCAAGTGCTGCAGGTTGCAGTGACTTCAAATGGGCTGGGCTGAGAAACAGCTGTAGAGAATCTAAGCCCACCTAGAAAAAACATGGACCAACAGGAGTATGAAGTGAATCCCAGAGTGGTATTTAAACCTACCTAAAATTGGGTTTTAAAGAAGATCAGAGACAAAAATGCTCATCTCATGCAAAATTCACTAATTCAGTTGCTTTCCTCCCACATGGGAATGGAAATTTGAAGATTTGAAACTTTTCAATGAATATTCTAAAAATAAATTATATTTACAAATATTAGAATGTTCCATAAAGGTTCCATATTTGCCTTTTTTAAAAAATTCTATATTTGTCAAGGCAGCTGCCATCCCACAAGCTGTATCACTATGACAGAGGTCCTGGACTCCTTTACTCTTTGGGGCTCAGACATTCCAGGTTGTACCATGGCAGCATAGGTCAGTGTGGAAGATACAGTCAAGTGTGAAACAAAGGACAGTAAAGAAATGAGAGATGGGATGATTTTAACACCAAGGTTTATACTGGCCTGAAAAAGAAAACATGTTTCGCCTTCTCACTATGATGCACCAATGACATTAAGCACAATCCTCAGTGATTGTGAGACTTCATTTCTAAGGGGGAATTTGGTGGGTTTTTTGAACATGTTGACCAGCTTTAATGGTACCACATTATTCAGAAAGGTCTGAATGCTGAGGATTACAGGAACCAGCCAGAGATTTAAATTGTCATACTGCCCCTTGAAATGATCGACTGAAAAGAACGATGTACTTTCCTGTGTATAAAATTAATTTTGTGTCCACCCAAAATAGATTCTCGAGTCCATAAACTACATTCTGCCTAGTACATCAGTAGATAAAGTCTTACTGGAAAGTCCCTCATATAGCAGTTTTATTTAAAGGCAATTGCTTTCTTTTCATTCTGAAGGTACACCTGAAAATGCAGAAAGACCCTAAAAAAGGCAGGATGATGGCCAGGAAAAAAATGAAACAAAGCAAAACCCAACCAGAGAAAATTTTTCTGTGTACAACTTTCTGCTAATTTTTGTTCCTTACCCTATTAAGCACAATAAGTTCAATGTGACTTTCATCCCTCAGTCCACCTGCATTTGTAAGGCTGTCAATTAGAACAAGGACAAAGACATAATTTTTATTTTTTTTTTTTTAACCAAAGAAATTTGATATGGGAATCATCCAGACACTGTTTGGAACTGCAACATACCAATTTTGCAGAAGTCCCTAATTAGAGCAGAGCTGTCTTGGAAAGAAAAGCTCCCGTCTGGAGGTCTGCCTTGTGCAGTTCCAGGAAGATGTATGAGACCTTTCCCACACCCCACTTAGTGTCTCTGCTGCTTTCCCTGGGGCAAGGTGAAAGTAGCTGAAATTGATTTTCTGCTGGAGAGCTTTTGCTTTTAGGAATTCTCTTTTGATTTCTCATGTCTTGTGATTCCTTGGGAAGGTGTATTTTATAATGAGGTACATTTTTTGGAGCCTACTGTGAAAAGGACCCTGGGATCATGAAGCCTTTTCTTAACCTGATTCCTTGTTAAAAATACCCAATCCTGAGTATATATTTACATTTTATTCCGGTGGCATAAATAAAATATAGCAGGCGGGAATGGTCTAATTTTTTGTGGGCTGTACTCTCGTTTTATCTGAGAGCCAGGCTGGACATATTAGCATGTTGCTTAGAGATGAAACTGCAGTGTGAATAAATACATCCAACCCAGTGCTGTTCGAGCTATCTTGCTGCTCAAAGATAGCAGGGAAGAAGCAGTGAAAGACCTCCAGATACCTGCTTGGGCAACTATCTCACTCCAGAGTCAGACCAGGTCTTCTTCACTGGGAACTGCAGTGAACTAAACCAAGGAATAGCGGCACCTTTCCCAAGCTCTAAAGGTAAACGAAGAGAGACAAAATTGTCCAAAGACAGGGTTTTAGTTGTTCCTGTTGATTGAATGAAGCTAATGCCAAAGATCGGACTTTTCTTTTGAGTGATTAGTCTTTGGGATTTTTTTTACTGTTTCCAATTATTCCCCTCCACATCATCCCAAAAAAAGCATCTGGAACTGCCACAGACACCTCAAAACCCATACAGGCCTCAATATATCTTTCACTTCAGATAGAACTGTCTCCAAACTTGGAGATAAGAGGAAAATGTTGCTGAGGTCACTGTTTTCCTTCTCTGCTCAGACCTCCTGTGCACAGAAATTTCTGAACTGAAAGGAGTCTGGGACTGAAAACCCTCGGTACATAGTGTTCTGCTAAATAGCTTGGGAGCGATAGCTAAGAGGTGAATGAGAGACAATTTTTCACTATTTCTGCCTGTTCTTGCCTTGACGACATCTATTTCTTTTGGCATGAGCAGGCATCAGAAACCTTTTACTGCGTTGTTGTTCTGAACTGCTTGAAAACGGAAAATCAAGATGATCTCCCAGAATCTCCTCACACTGAACTGTGACAGAAAAGCAAACAATATCTATCTGTGGAATACCAGAATTAGGTATAAAACCAACCTGAGGGCTAATCTTTTTGAACTACATGAATTGGCTACATACACCAATGACCTGAGCTCAAAGACCAAGTTATAGCATGTTTCTGGGTTACAAGGCACCTGAATTTTGGGACACCAAGGTTTTTAAACTGCTTTCATAATTCTACCCTTTGCAATCAGAAAAGCAAACACATATCTTGCCATCTAGATGCACTTTAATCTCAACCATACTTGCCAGTTTAGTGCAAATCAAAGTATAATCCCCTTTGAAAGAAAATAATTTCCTGTAGATTCAGGAAGATTTTCATCATAAACAAAACTATTTAAATGAAAAGGTCATTTAAATTGAGAGTAAAATCAGCCTCTTCTTGTCTGTGCACTTACATAATCTGTCCCCACGGTGGATTAAAACTCCCACAGACCGTATTAATAGTCAGGAAGATTTTATTAATAGTTTGGTGATAGTTTCTCCACAGAGAGTTTCCGTGAGTGTGTGGTTTTAATGGATTGGTGCAATAAAGGAAGAAGGCTTTCCGCTCTCCAGATCCAGATCCAAATTCAACCTCTGAAACACTGGCAGTGGTTAGAAGTCGTTGTCCTCTGATTTTACAACTTAGTCAGATGTTGGATAGGTAATGTCAGTCAAAAACAGGCTCCTGAGGGCATTTGAATGATTCCTGTAATGCCCTTGGTGCAGACAGAGCAGGTTGTCTTACAGTACGTGCTAGGAGGGAAGGTAAAGTGTCATCATCCCCCATCGCTACAGCTTCGGCTTCTAATTTTAATGCAGCTCCTAAGGGGTGAATGCTTAGTTTGAGGAAATCCTGCGGGCATGAGGCGATGGGAGGCAGAGGCAGGGGCGAGGGCCATGAGGACCCAGGGCCTGGGCTGCTCCCGCACCTCTCCGAATAGTCCCTGGGGCTGCGGGAGCCAGAGCTGCTCCCGCTCGCCTGCTGCGGTGACTGCTCTGAGGCCAAGCACGTTTCAAATCTCCGTCCTGACAAGTTGCTCGTCTGCGTTATCTCTTTGTGGTCCCCTGTGTTTTTGAAGAGATGGGAATGCAAAATTAATGTTGCCAGTGGCAATGATTGCAAACTCGTTTGCTTCTACCTTGGCCTGCCCTCAGAGTACACGGAGCTTGGAAAGAACTGCAGAGTAGGGGGAAAACATTTTAAAAAAAGACATTAGTGCTAGCAATATGGCAGTGCTGACCTGCTTGAATACAACTGTAAAAGAAATTCCTGCAACTGGGAAGCACTCGTTGATTCTGGGTAAGGTGTGACTCTAACTGCTCACACCAAAACACATCCTTTTCTTTGAAGCACGCAGTAGCAAAGGGTTGGAGGAAAATCACAGGGAAATATGAGTGCTTGGTTTATTTTTGCACAACATACCCACATATGTAGATGAGTATGCTCTGAAGTACTGCTGTCAGGGAAATGGAACTGAAAAATGAACATTGGGATACATTCTCCTAGACATTATTCATTATGTTTGTTCTCTCTCTTGCTACACCCGATAACTTTTAAAATTCACTCATTTGCAGTGGGTTTCTCCCAGTCGTTACTGCACATTAGAGAGGTCCTACGGAGCATCTGTTCATGGGTGTTGGCAGATGGCACCAATAAATCAGGTTATAGAACACAGATTTGCTCAGTAAACTTTGATTTGTCCTGATAGAATCATGCTGTCATATCATCTGGTCTAACAAAATAACTTGTAACCTTGGGGCAAAAGGGGGAATTTCTTCACTACCTTTTTACAAGAAACCCTTTGCTAAACCAGCTCAGAATTATTTTGGAACAAGAAATTTCCCAGAAAGAATGACACCTCTGGATTGATGCCATGCCCCAGTGCTGCTTTCTGGCATGTGCTCCTGTTTTCAAAGTGTTTCACACGCTTAAGGTACAAACTGAGGGTCCCCCCAGAAAAAAAAAAAGTTATTGATAGACAAACAGCAGGTTCATTCAGGGAACTGGTTGAGGAGATACAGAGAGAAAAGGGGAATTCAGAGAGTGATTAAAAAATAGTAATAATACAAATAGCACTGACACACAGATTTGGAAGTAGCCCATGCATGTGCGTGACTGGGGTGCAGCAGTTTGCTCTTGATTAGGTCAGATTAGATGAGGCCAGATCAGGGAGCTGCTGGTGGAGCAGGAAAGTCACGCAAAAAGCTAAGGAGGGGTGGATTGGGTCACAGGAACAGGTGGCAACTTTGGAAGGGACAAATTAGCTAGGGGGTATATCTCCAAGCTAGTTTAGGAACTTGCTATGATCTTTTCAGCCAGCACTAGCAAACCAGGCTAAATTGTCTCCAGTGTCCTGATTTTTGGTGTAAACTGCAGCTCAGAAGCACTTTTATATCCAACTTTCTTAAACGAGGGTGACTGCAAGCCGTCGCTTCTATTCCTGTATCTCGCTGAACATGAGCGTCTGAAATTAGTTGTGGGGGAAGGGAAAAGCATCAGGAAGATCATCAAAGCTGAAAATACTTTAGGGCTTAATTAGAAACTGTAAAATGTGCAGTGCATGGTATAAGCCTAGCCTGGAGCTTTGCTGGAGGAATGCAAGTGCTGCTGGCTGAAGCATGTGATCACAGGTTGGCTGTGATGCTCTGCTCTCCCTGCTTGGGATACCAAGCCCTCAGCTGGCTCTGACCTACAAGCTTTGATTGCTCACTTGAAATCATCATCAGAAGAAAGTGTCGGTGCAAACATCAGGTTTCCAAGAGAAGTGACTTCCCTCCAATCTTTTCCCTTAGACCAGGATTTAAAGAAATGCAATTTGTTCCTGCTTGAGCAGTTGGTGGGTTGCTTTCACTTTTGGGTGTCTGATAAAGAACTGTCTTTTTCCTGTAGCCAGTTTTTAATGCAGACCTTCTGAAGCACAAAGACCACATGCAGGATAAGTGCAATCAGCAATGAAAGTAAAGGTCAGCATTACGACATCATTAAGGAAAGATCACCCTACTATCATTGCACCTGGCAAAGAATCCACCCAAGGAATGCTGGGTCAAAAAATTTGACATGGAAAACTTGACCTGAAAAACATTCTATTTTTAATACACACCTGTTGAAAAAGAATAACTTAAAGGATTTTTTTTTTAAGGTCTAAACAAAATTAATTAGTGCTATTAACCACTGTAACCAAAATCTGCAATTTTCCTTAGCTGACCTAATTTAAACCTCTCTCTCTTTAGCAATTTCTATTTCCATAGGCAGGCTTTGCACCCATCCTGAAGGGCAATAGATTTGTGGGACACTGCAGTTGAAAGCACAAGGAGTGAAGGAGTAGGGCCAGAGAAGAAGATGACACTGAAGCAAATCCACTCAGATTTGAAGGATGTTGAGAGAGTCAAGTGCATGCAAAGAGCGGGTCCTGAAAAGGACAAAGCACAGCACCTTATTTCTTGCCCAATGCTGGGCTTTTCAAGAAAAATACCCATACAAAGGCTGCCTCTTTAGATATGCATTTTTATGCTGAGAATCCACTTCATGTATGTAAAACATTTCTTCTACATTTCCTTCACATCGCCACTCACTGTGTCTTCGTACCCGCTCTCTGCCAGAACAGCCCCACATCTGAGGGAAGGGGCAGTGAGGGCCAAACTGTCATGGTGAGGACAAATGCCCACAGCATTAGTTAAAGTCAGCCAAAGAAAAGCAATTAAAAAAAGGTCTTGTGGCACTTGCCTTTCTTCTCAGGAGACCTATTGACTTTGCAGCAAAGCTTTCCATCTTGCCTATGAAAGCAACAAGTGTGTTACACAGAAATCATACGGTCACATTACACTTGTGTTGTGACTGAAAGCTGATGGTGGGGGAAGAGGAGATTTTGTTCTTTATAGTGTTAAGCAACCTATTTGGTGTTGAACAGAAGTCTGCTGTAGCCTGGCTTGAACGAAGCCTGGAATCTTCTTAAAGCTTTTGCATGTGCATTCGTGTAGAGAGCATCATGTAAAGGAGATTATGAACTATTATTGTGATGAGATTATAACCTAGCACGGGTCAGAAAAGTAATCAATTATTGAAGCACTTGTTGACTGGCTGAAACAAACTATTTGACAGAGATTATTCCCTTCCAGTAGATTTCTCTGCATTTAGCGAAAAGTCCTTTGTGTTGACTTCTGTTGCAGTTTGGTGTAACTGTGCTGCTTCAGTGGCTCTTGTAAGCTGCAGTTACAGCTTTCTGCAAGCCCCATATTTTGAAAACATTGGTACATTCAAGGCCAAATTTGAGACTAAGCCTATCAGAGCTGGTCATAGCGCCTCTGTGAATCACATATAGGAGAAAAAAAAACTGCTGGCAGGCGCACTTTGCCACCGGAGCGGGAGTGAGAAGATGTAACAAGCTGCACAGACTCCAAGGCCAGGCCCGCAGGACGGGGGGGATGAAGAATGCAGAAAGAGAGTTTCCCCCTGCAGCTCGAGGTGGAGACCATGGTGAAACGGGTGTCTCCCCGAAAAGCCCATGGATGAGGACGGGGAGCAGAGAGACCTATGCCCTGTGAAGATTGATCCACGCCTCAGCAGGTTTGCCAGGGGACTTGTGACTTTGC
>VZTU01005287.1:44803-54818 GCA_013400835.1 Zapornia atra
TTTCTTTCCTTTATTCTGTGCTGCGTCTGTTTTGCCCATTGCACTAATTGGAGAGTGATCCCTCTGTCCTTATGTCAAGTCCTAAGCCTCCCAATATCTATTTTCTCCCCCTTTTCGGCTGAAGGGGGGAGTGAGCGAGCTGCTTGGTGGGTATTTGGCCTTCGGTTAGGGCCAAAACCACCACAACTTCTTACAGCTCTTTGAAGGTATCATAGATTCTGTCGTGGTTTAACCCGTCCATCAGCTAAAACAACCACACAGCCATTTGGTCACCCACCCCCACAGTGGGACGGGGGAGAGAATCGAAAAAGGAAAAACTTGTGGGGTGAGGTAAAGACAATTTGATAGGATAATGTAGGAAGAGATAATAACAATAACAATAATGCAACTGCTCACCACATGAGAAAGGAAAATAAAACTACCTGATGCCCAGTCTGTTTCTGAGCAGAGACCTCCCCTCCCAGCTAACTTCCCCAGTTACACAGGGAGCATGATGTTATATGGTATGGAATATCCCTTTGGCCAGACTGGGTCAGCTGTCCTGGATATGCTCTCCCAGCTTCTTCTGCACCTGGCAGGGTGTGAGAAGCTGAGAAGTCCTTGACTTAGTGTAGACACAAGAACTACCTAGCAACAGCTAAACATATCAGTGTGTTATCAACGTTATTCTCATACTAAATACAAAACACAGAACCATACCAGCTACTAGCAAGAAAATTAACTGTATTTCACCTGCAACCAGAACAGCCTTCTAGCACCCATTTGCCTAAGGCTATCTGCTAAACAGAATCTAGATTCCCATCTTATTTCACTAAAAATTTAATTTTTTACCCTAATTTGTATGAGATTGGATCCTCATTTTAAAATTTAACTATCTCTCACACAAACCCTTTTTACAACAATTTTTATGGTTTCTGTCGTCCTTGACAAATATACCCTGAAGAGTGTCCTCATGGTGAAGATATTTTTTCAGTTTCTTTTCCTCCTTGCGCAGGACTCTGTGTGTGTGTAGGTGGGTGGGTGGGCGAGAAAACCCTGTGACCTACTTTGTTTTAAAGGGAGTCAAAATGCTAAATGCCTGTGCAATGGTGGAAACCCAGCTCCGGAGGGATTCGATAAGAGGCAACTCACATCACATTAAATAAGCACCTGACAGCAGCAGTACCTTTGCTTCATGTACAACCTCTTATTCTTCAAAACAATAGAAGCCTAGGGAAGAAACATGTATCTTTTATTATTTGCATGATTCAGCCTCTGTCCTTGTTCTTGTATATCAGTGAGATTGCTTGCCTTTCTTATCGCTCCATGCTGAAGGGAAACTCTTTTTTTTTAAATTTGTGTATTCAAAAGTCCCACACAGTCACAGGGCTGAATTGACAGGAACAGACCAATGTGTCAGCTCTGCAATAAAATAAAATCTCTTTCTGTATGCCCTTTTCTGATCTCTCTATAATTTTATTTTTTCTTAATATTGAAACAGTGTCTTGGTAATAAGAAACCTAACTGTAATTGAATGTCATTGAAATAAATTTTGAGAACAAAAAAAAAAAATATGAGTACTACTACAGATGCATGTGGAAAGAAGTAAAGATACATACAAAGACACATAATGGAAAATATATTTTTAGGAAAACTGTTTTGACAGTGGCAGCATTTTAGGTTTCATGACATTTGCTACACCCTGCATTTAAGAAACAAGCTATAAAGAGCGTTTTGCAATGAAGAGCCTTGTATCGTGCAGTGCAGAGAATCACAGAATCAGAACCAAAGATTGGTTTGGATTGGAAGAGGCCTCAAAGATCATCTAATTGCAACCCCCCTGCCATGGGCAGGGACACCCCCCAGTAGACCAGGTTGCCCAACGACCCATTCAACCTGGCCTTGAGCTCTTGCGGGCAGGGGGAAAACACAGCTTCTGTAGGGAGCCTGTGCCAGGGCCTCACCACCCTCACAGGGAAGAATTTCTTCCTAATGTCTAACCTAAACCTACCCTCTTTTAGTTTAAACCCATTTCCCCTTGTCCTGTCACTTCATGACGTTGCAAGCAGTCCCTCCTCAGCTTTCCTGTAGCCCCTTCAGGTACTGGAAAGCTGCAACGTGTTTTTTCTGGAGCCTTCTCTTATGCAAGCTGAACAATCCCAACTCTCCCAGCTTGTCTTCACAGGAGAGGTGCTCCAGCCTGCTGGTAATTTTTGTGGCCCTTTTCTGGACTCATTCCAACAGCTCTATGTCTCTCCTGTACTAGGAGCCCCGGAGCTGGATGCGGTACTCTAGGTGGGGTTTCACAAGAGCAGCGTAGAGGAGCAGAATCACCTGCCTTGACCATGCTTCTTTTTGTGGATCTGTTTGGCTTTCTGTGCTGCAAGCACACATTGCCATGTCATGTTGAGCTTTACAGCAACCGACACCCCCAAGACCTCCTCAAGGCAGCTCTCATTCCATTCTCCATCCAGTTGTGCTTGGGATTGTACCAGCCAATATGCAGGACCTTGCACTTGGCCCTGTTGAACTTCATGAGGTTCACATGCCTTTCAAGCCTGTCAAGGTATGCAGCCCAGGACACGGTTGACCTTCTGAGCTACTAGCACACACTGCCAGCTCATGCTGAGCTTGTCATCAATCAGCACCCCCAAGTTCTTCTCCTCAGGGCTGCTCTAGATCCATTCTCTGCACGGCCTGTAGTTGTCCTTCAGATTATGCTGACCCACATGCAGAACCTTGCACTTGGCCTTGTTGAACTTCATGCAGTTTGCATGGGCCCATCTCTCCAGCCTGTCAAGGTTCTTCTGGATGGTATCCCTTCCCTCCAGCATGACCCTCCAGCATCGTGAGGTCAAAATATTGTTTTCCGCACTTCAAAAGTATTTCTATGACTACTGGAGAGTGGACATTTAAAGCTGAAAGCCTTTGGGACATGGACCCAACCTTTCACAGGAAGTTCTAGTGTATGGGGTTTCATTGGCACAGGGAGAATTTGCAGCTTTGTGTGTGCATATGCCAGAACTCGTTCAAAGATCTTTGGAGGTTGAGATGTTTCATAAGCTGGACTAGTCATAGTGATACCCTCAGAAAAGCTATGGTCAGTCAAAATCCTTAGAGTTCATCAGCTAGATTCTCACAGCAGAGCAGCTGCAGTCCTGACCTGTGAGCGGAAGGCAGAGCTCTATCCCTGCAGGCGTTGCTCCTGGAGGTACCGGTGGACCCAGGGTGCCATGAAGCTTTACTTTGATACTGGGATTTCTTCTTTTCTAAGGGCATGGCTTTGGCATCTTAATGTTTTTGTGCTGTGTTCACAAGCTAAAACAATGCAAGGTGACAGGCTGTGCTGCTTGTCACATAACCGCTCCAAATCAGAGTTTTTATCAGTCTGTCACATGCACTTTGTTCTTTTTGCTACACAAAATACATGCTTCTGGTCTCTGCAACAGCAGAATTCCATGGCATAGCTGTCCTTCAGTTCACACTTGTTATTCCTTGCTACCTTGCTTACTGCAACCTTAACTCTGACTTCAAAACAACTTGAAAAAATAACAGTAGGGAAATCGTATCTCCTGTCCGTGCAGGTGCAAGGAAAGCAGGGCACTAATCAGTGCAGCTTCCCAGCCTCATCATTATCATCAATGAAGCATGGATAGCAGACTGCAGAAATAATTCCAGGACACTTTTTCAGTCCTGTGACCTCTTCTCTATGATCAGCTGCTCTCACGACAGTCCCTGAACAAGAGGAGTCCGAGGGTTATGAGCTGAATTTACTGCCCTAGTGGAGCTTGCACTGCCTACCCCAAAAGGTTATTCTTAATTGCATCTGAGGCAGCACAGCATCAGTCTGCAAGCTAATGATTCTTCTGTTCTCCTGTTCTACTCACAAAAATTTGTTCTATTTTTTTTCTAAGGCCAAGAGCAGAAAAAAAAAATCAAGACTTCTCTGAATTTGCTAAAACTACAGCTAGCAGGAAGGTGTGACCCCATTTCTCACCTACCTCATATTAAAGAGACACAGAAATTCTCCTCTTCCTTTTGCTTCTGATATTGAATTAAAGACGCACATTAAACGCTGCTACATAAAGTCTTAAATGAATTAGGCTTTTTCCACCCAGAAGCTGGGAGTATGCTGTGTCGTATCCCTGGAGGTCATTAAATTTGCTAGGTAGATAGAGGGCAGTCAGTCTGTACCTTCTCCTTTGAAGGATTCCCATGAAGAACTCTTTCTACCTGAAGGCACATAGCAGCATATCCTCCTTATTCAACTCCAAGCATTTTATGAGTACTCCCTGCTCGGGTATCACAGCATTTGCAAATCATTTACCTTGAATTTAGCAAGGCTTTAGGAATGGTGGCCCATACTTTTCCTCTAGCAAATTGGAGACAGGTGGAATACAATGTAGTTGAAAAACTGATCAGATTGCTGAGATACAAGTGTTAGAATCAGAGGTTAAAAGTCTACCTTGTAGCCATTTACTAATATTTTTTTCTCTCCGGATGATAATGGAGCCAGCTTAGTATCTTTATAAATGACCTGGGTGATGGTAGGGAGTAGCTAACCCTCAGAAACTTTTCTGATAGTACCAGGAAGTGTAGCACAGCTGAAACGCTGGAGGTTAAGGCAGAGAGTCCCTATTCAGAGCGATCCTGACAGGTCGGAGAGGTGACTTGCTGGCAGCCATGTCAACAAATGCAAGGTGTTTTATCTTAGAATAACCCCTTGCAGCAGGACAGCTCAGGCACTGAGCAACTAGAAAACAGCTTTGCAGAAGAGGACCTGGACATCCAGGTGGGCAAGTTGTATGCGAGTCAGCAATGTCTTCATGTGGCAAACATGGTCAACCGTGTCCTGGACTGCATTAGCAAGTGCATAACCAGCAAGTGAGGGAGTTGATCCTTTCCTTCCACTCAGCATCTGTGAGATGATGTTTGGAGTGCTGTGTCCATTTCTGGGCTCCTCACTGCAGGAGATGCTGACATTCTGGTCTGAGTCCATTGAGGGCTGCTGAGATAGCCAGGAGCTGGAGCACATGGTGTTATGAGGAGGGACTCAGAGAACAGGGTCTGTTCAGTTCACTGAAGAGGAGGTTAAAGGGGAATCTCACTCTCCCTGCAACTAATTAACGGTGACCCAGGAGATGACAGCCAAACTTTGGTCAGGGTGAAAAGACAAGGTAAGTGAGAGTAGTGGTGGAAAGCCAAACCACTTATTACGAAAAAGTTTGATTGTGGGCAAATACAGGAATGCACTTCCTGGAGAAGCTGTAGATACCCCATCCATGGGCATGTTCATATTTTAGCTGAAAAATACCCTGAGCAACCTTATCTAAACCCAAAGCTGGATCTAACTTCAAAGGTTGCCCTGCTTCAAGCCATAAATGGGATCAAGATGACTTTTGGAGATCCTTTCTAATCTTAATTATCCCATGAATATCTGGTATTTTGTGTGGGTATGTGGGTATCTGAAGTTGTCAGACTGTTCCTGCCCTGTAATTTACTCAGTCATGTTCCACATTTACCGCTGACTGATCTCTTGTTACTCAGGGCTTCAGGCTGCAGTTTCCATTTAAAGCTGAAGCTTTAATCATATTTTGAATATGCCATATAATTTATCATAGACTTATGGGCAGGAAGGTAAAGCTTATTTACGATACTCTGCCACAAAACCCATATCATGAGCATAAATGACAGCAATAAACAAAAGAAAATAATCTGTTCAGACCAGAAAAAAATCTATATCACTTACTCCCTTCATTGAACTGTTGTTCCAAGAATGAAGGTTTTTCTTGTTATCAGGAGCGTGCTGGGAGAACAGAAGCCATCAGAAAGGCTGCATTCCCTATTAACTGCTACAGCATTTCACACATGCCACAATGCATATTAATCCCACTTACATCCATCAATTTAATTAAAACCTCCCTACTACTGAAACCTATAACTGGCACAGAAAGGTATCAGAGTTTAGGAAAGACTGCTCATTTATGCTGTTCACTGGACATCTTTCCACTAGTGCTAGGTTATTTCTGGTAGGAAATAAACAATTTCTGTTGGAAATCCAACAATTTGGAAAACATTGGATATTGCAAACAAAGCCAACCTTTGTCTGCAAGTGTTAGTGAGAAGTTACTCATACTGCTGAATGCATTGCAGATGCCTGACCTGGGATTCTTGGGGTTTGTTTCCTTTCCTTTTGGCAATGACTCCTGTTTATCATATATATGCAGTAGTGTTCATGTACAGCACATCTTTGCAAAATAATCAAATAAGGGCCCTTGATAACACACTTAAAATTAAGAGGTTACACTAAAAACTTGTTTCCCCACTTCTGTTATGGGTCTGTCTGGGAGAATTTGTTCACTGCTTATTGGAAGCCTCCTCCCAAAAATTTTAAGACCAAACAATTTAGCAAGCTTCCTTCTATCCTTCTTACCCCCTCCACCCACACTTCCCTGTCCCCTGAATTATCTGCTTAAGGTACTATATAGTTTCAGTTTTGAGTTTAAAACAAATTTTAGGCACCCTATATTATATGATTTGGCACAGACTACTCGGTTAATAGGGTCTGCAGAGATGTCAAGGGTCTCAGATTACAAAAGCCTGCTCAATGTGAAACCCATCACTGAACAAAGCAAATTCTTCACTCAAGGTTATTCTTGAACAACTAATTTTCTCAAGAATAAACAGAAAAATAGGAGAGTTAAATGCCTTGCCAGCACCAAATTTCTCTCAGACCACAGGAGATAATTGAAGTCGTTTGCCTTCAGTCTGTATCCGTAAGCCAGAAGTGGCACTGGGAAGGTAGCTTAATTTCTGACAGAGAAGTTCTGAAGCACCTTGATTGTTAAAAATATTTTCCCATTAACTTTAGGAAGAAGGGGCTAATTATGAAAGATTATTATAGCGATTTGAGTACTACTCTCAAGGTAAAGCGAAACATGTCAGATGTATGTTTTAAACAGACATTACAAAGAAGGTGATAAAAATAAAATCGTGTTTGTTATTTACAGAAAGTTTTTGAAAAAGTTATCCATTCTGGGAATCAAATTCAGTTTGTGATAAGATCACGGTCAGATTCTGGGAAAAATCATTCAAGGAAGCATCTTCTGAACTTCCCCGAATCTACTTACAGCAAAGCAGTTGGGATTTCTAAAGTGATGAAGGACTTGCCTGAACTTTGATGAGTTCAGATGTTGCTTTGATGCTGCGGACATGAGAAGAAACACACAATGTTTGTGTAAACGAGCTTGAGGCCGGAAAGCGTACTGCAGTCCACAGACCCCAGGACTGAGAAACTCAGAGTGGACCCATGCTACGTAGGCATTTACAAGCATCAGCAGAGATTGTTAGAGGAAGTAAGTAAACTTACTTGTGGCAGTCATGGACAACAGCAGAGTAGGAGATGTATGGACTGTCCACTTGAAGGACTGTGGGATACAGATTTTCCTTGATGTTAAAGTGCACCAGGGACACCAATGTCAGCAAAGACAAGTCACTGATGGTAGGAGTCAATGAAACTCTGGTCTTACAGAAGTAAACTTTTTTCCATTATAGAATCATGTTAATAAGTGTTTGGATAAAGAAAAATATTGAAAAATATGAAAAAGTTAACACTTGTAATCGTACCAGAAGGAAAAAAAAAGATGCTTGTTACTGAGTTTAAAAGATGCCCACTTCTGGATCTCAGAGAGTGAATCCAATGAACAGACAAATGTTGATAACAGCTGAAGAGGAAGCTAAGGATACTTTCAGGAAACACACGAACTCTCAACAGAGTATGGAATAGAGATCAAAGTGTCAAGATGGTCCACAGCTCATCTACCTGGGAAGGTTTCTCTTGCCATAATTCAGGTCACAATAGAGATGCTTATTTCTCTAGGGAGGAAAATAATATAACTAAAAAGAACAAGTGAAGGTAGTACACTTAAAGATCATGTGGAAAGCAAGCTACTTTTGAAACATTTAATTAGCATACAAATGGCCTAAAATGGCCATTTCTTGCAATGTCTCTAATGAGAAACTGAAAGGGCAGTAACACTCTGGGAGGTGACCTCATGAAACTGGGGCATCCATTTATGCATGGTCATTATCTCTTTAGGGAACTATTTTCTCAGATGCCCTTGGGTTGCACTCGGAGCCATTTTTTTGTTGTTGTTGTTTGGAAATACAACACATTTGACAGTGTAAACACCACTAAGTTATGCAGAAATTATGTTAGATATGGGGGGAAAGTGTAAAAAATCCTGTCTGGAGGCTTCAAGAAACTCAAAAAGCACAATAAATTCTGCCATAAACTAAATGAATCAATGTAAAGCATAGAGAGATATTCCAGAGAACCCCCTGGGAATACCTCCCCAGCAGAACCCTCAGATGGGGGACCTGTAAGGGAATTTGCACCTAATCAAGTTGCCTGCATCAGCAGCTTGAGAGAGCTATGGAGAAGATACATGCAAGATGGGTAGGTCACAACCAGGTCTGTATTTAACACTGTAAGATTACTGTGGCTCCAGTGATGCATTGGAGGTCACATAACTCTGAGGACAAGATGCCTGTGCTTGTCAGAGTCAGAGCTGTCGGAGTCACTTTGGCCTCACAGGTGTCTCAAGACAAACAGACCACAGCAGCAAGTTCAGTATGGTTTGTGACATGATGCTAGCTGTGATAAAGGTGGGAAGCAGTCATGCCAATGTGCAGTGGACCCATCCCAGATGCAACACTGCTGCACCAGATGGACACAAACAGGGGTGGAGTAGGTGGAGTAGATTTCCTCAGCTGAGCCCCAGGACATGCAACAGCAGGAACTGAAGGACCTGTCTGTGGGAGAAGTGGCAGCATGGATATTACAGCTGAGATCCAAGAGTCCATGTGATAGTACAGTTTATTGAGCACTGGGAACTGATGGTTTTTGAGATTCTGAATTACATTAAAAATCAGTGATGGTGTGCTTAGGAAAGGAAGTTCTGGGAAAAATAAAGGACTTGCAGGAGGGCCTTAAAATAGCTACTTGGTAATAAAAGATTAGTGATCCCTTCCCTTCTTCCATCAATCTAACAGTGATCAGTTTATTACCCCCACTGTTGCTGTGCTCACAGCTTGGAGTGGAAATGTGAATCAGCACTTTCTCTGTATCTCCTTTAAAACAGCCTCTTTTCCCTTGCAGGAAATATGGTCAGGTTTCCTATGGAGACTCACTTATGGAGTCCAGATTGGTAGGAAGCAGCAAATAAAGAAGAGAAGACAAGAAAGAGGAAGATGATGTTAGGAAATATGTTCTTCCCAATGGCATTCTCACAACTGGATAACTTCTCTGGCTTCAGATCCCTTGGTCATAATAGGAAAACATCTGCTCATAAAAGAAAGCTCTTCAAGCAAGGACAGCTGGCTTAGTCATCCAGTCATATCACAGCTCTACAAGGTTTCTCTTATTTTAGTAAATAGGGGGTCTTTTTTAAATCCTGTTTCTCCATTGTTTAAAAAACATTTTTATGTTGTTTGTACAGTTTAACTTCTCTATTCTTATAAAAAAAGAGACATGCTAGACAAATAATCAAGCACCCTACAAAAGCATAAAACTAGTAGTACCACCAATTGTAGTAACAATAAAGCACAACTGCAGTTAAAATATTCTGGATCCAGATATTCTACAAAAGTATCAGCCATGTTTAATTCCAGTGACAGCCAGTCAAGCCAGGCATATGAATATCTCTGGCACTCACAGCAGGCATGCAAACTCAGCTTCCCGTGGCAGGTCCAACACCTCTCCAGGACGCATCCCCGGTTACTGCCCCATGGGGGCTAAGTTCACACGGACAGCTTCACCCTGTGTGGCTGGACCTTCCATACTCTCATGGACGCGTTCACGTGCATGTTGCATAGTCCTACCATTTCTCTCCAACCTTCCCCCTGGACTCTTCCTGCCTCTTCTTTTTGAGCTGCCAGTGTGATGTGGATGAGCTGGAGGCAGAGGTGCAGGTGAGTGGGACGCTACTATTTCATTGCTCTGCCTTCTGCCACCTTTTCCTTTTCCTTTTCCTTT
>VZTU01005288.1:12789-30949 GCA_013400835.1 Zapornia atra
TGGGGTGGTCCTGGGTCTCTGCTCTGGGGATCAGGCTGAGGGCAGCTCACCCTGATCCATCCTGGGGAGATGAGGCTTGCTGGGGTGATATATCCCATGCCAACTTGTCCCTCTGCTCCAGAACAGGTAGGCTGGCTGGCTGCTTTCCTGACAAATGAATGAAATCATCTCAGTGCTAATTCATGTTATTGATAGGGAGAATATACGTATCAGGGTTTTTTTTTTGTCAGGCATCAGTGCCTGGTGTGCAAAGCTGTAGACTCATCACATGCAGAGGTATCTCTTTCAAGCTCTGTTTAATAACTGCTCTCTGTGTGGCCAAGCAAACTGTGACCTGAGTTCTGTTTAAAGCCTGTAGGACTATTGGTAGTATAAACCCAAAATGGGGGAACATAAGATTCCTGTGAGTTGTATGACACAAACTCAGTGTGTTAGATGGGAGCTTTGACTTTCCAGGTGTATGTAAACAAAGAAATGAGCACATGCTTGTCACGTGTGATGAAGCAAGTAATTTGCTGCATGTGTAGTTCACTCCTTCTAAAGGATTTGCATGTAAAGTTGTAGGATGAGATCCTGTTAAGATGAGTTCCCCTTGTTTTGATTGATGTTTGTGTGAAAGCACTGATTTTTATGTTTGGTTTGGGGTTTTTTCTTGGTAAAGGGAGGCCCTTACTTTTGAAGGAGATCCTTGTAAGGTGGTGATGTGTCCTGAGCTCTCTTTTCCTTCTTTACAAAGAGAGATACAAAAAGCAGGAAAGGGAACTAAGTTTTAGATGTACAGGAGATACTCTGGGATGTGTTATCTGTGTTTTGAAAGGGCTTTTTATCAGCCATCATCTGGGAACCCAGACATTGTTATCATGGGTTAATGTAAATACACAGAAACAGGAAAGAGAGGAGGCTGTTCCTGATAAATTTATGGCTTAGTGACCCAGTATAGTGTTATCTTCCCTTTGAAGCATCCCCTGAAAGCTGGGGGAAGGGAGTCCATTCTGGCAGCGTGCATGCATCCTAGTTATTTCCACCTTGGGTTTTCTTTTCCCCCTTGTATCTTTTCCCAAGAAGCTCAGGACAGGAAGGGCCTGAAGGGAACTAAAAGGACTCTTGCAGCAATGTGGTTTATATATTGGTGTCAGTCTTCCTGGGTTATCTCCTGTGCTTTTTGTCTCTGTCTTCCTTACAGTAAATCTCAAGCGTTCTCCCTCTTACTGCTGATTACAGCATGAAAGGCAAATAGATACAGGAGTTGTTCTCGTTTATGAGCTTGTCAGCTCTTTTGAGCCTGTCACCTGCCTGTGTTCGTTGTCTGGAGGAAGAAATCTCAGATCAAAAGACGCTCTTAGCCGCTTCAAAGTGCGCTGATACACGTTCAGTCAGGCATCAAAACAGAGGGAATTACCTGGGGCAGAACATCTGACTAAACAAAGTGTGTTTCTTCCCCCTGTTTTCTGGTAGAATTTGACACTGGAAAGGAGTGTGGCTTTCTCTTTATTTCATTTATCTAATTGTGGCAGTAAGGCTGATGCTTCTGGCTCTGGGGAGTGTGAAAACTGGCCGTGAATTTCTCCTGGACTCTGGTGTTGGGTCTTCGCTCCTGCGTCTGAATATGTTCCCTTCAAGGTCTTGGTTTTTGTGTGTACAGAGATCAGCCTTCCCGCTGCTGAGTGTTCCCAGAAGCAGTTCTGACCCGGTGTTCGTGTGCCAGAACTTTAGAAAGGGAAGGGAAGGTAAATTCCCTGTTTGAAATCACAGGGAGAATGTCCACAGGCAGAGCTAGATACTAAGTATCGCTGTTGGAAGCTGTTAGCCTTGAATTCAGTATAGGAATTATTCCCTTAACCATGCAAACAGTGACCTGTGCTACAAGCCAGAGCCCCGGCCAAGGACTGACACACTCGCTGTGATCCCCCGGGTCTGTACGGATGCTCTTTCCACCTCACAAAGAAGAGAGCAGCTGACAACGCCGGAGTCTGGGTGGGAGCCAGGGATTTGGGCCGGGGGACGCGGTTGATGCTGATTCGGGTTGTCAGTTTCTGCATCTTGTTACAGCCAGGCCTGTGTCTCTTTATAGCAACTGTGTGCTGGAAACATGGCTACGGATTGGCTCGGGAGTATCGTGTCGATTAATTGTGGAGAAAGCTTGGGAGTCTACCAAGGACGAGTGTCTGCTGTGGATCAGGTCAGCCAGACCATTTCCCTGACGCGGCCCTTCCATAATGGGGTCAAGTGCCTCGTGCCAGAAGTCACCTTCAGGTTAGTGTCTGTCTGTGTTCTCCTCCTGCCTTTTTTCCAGGCAAGGTCTGTGCTGGCTTGGGTGTTTTGGTGTGGTTTTCCCCAGAAATGAGGGAAAGAAGAGGCCGGTGAGCGCCTTGGGATGAGAAGCACACCTCGTGTTTTGGTGTAGTTTGTGTGCGGGGGTGTTTGTTCTGTGGCTGAATGGAGTGCAGTGGGATTGTAGCTCTCAGGAGCTCTTTCCCACCAGCTCCCAATAACACTGCTTAAAAAGAGTAAGTGAGAGTCACTTGTCACTAGACATTTTTCTGTTGCCTGGCATATTGCAATAGGTAAGGCTCTGAATCATCAATTTTTAAATAAAATTGATTCCCTGAAGTCAGCACCCTTGAATTTTGAAGAGAGCAAGTGGGGAAAGATGATGACCCTATTCTTCCAGGAGATCTGTACAAGCCTGTAGCAACCTCTCCCTACTTCTATATCCCAGTTGGACAAATTAAGTTTAAAATAGAAGACCCCTAACTTCCGATTTACGTCTCGTAGTCGGTGCAGACAGAGGTCTTTGTAACCACTTCTTTGTTTCATTTTTGGCTCCTGCCCAGCGCTGTGTTACTCTTCTTTAGCTTTGTTCTGAGGAAGCACCATCCTTGTCTGAGCGTGAACCATGCTAATCCAAGGGTAGCTTTCTGTAGAAATGGATTAAAAGTAACAGCCTCAGGGCTGAGATTAATTATAGTTTCCAGAAACTGTTACATTAATGCAGATTTCTGCAGAGGTCCTTGCTGGTTGCTTCTGTTTTCTCCTCGACTGATTCCTGTCTCAGCTAGGAACAGAACCTTTCACAGCCCAGGTGCATTACAGAAATAGGGGAGTTGTTATTTTGGAGATTCATGACATTTCAGTTTAATATGTTGGTGTCTGTGGAAATATCCCATGTGTTTGAATATTGAAATCCCTTTCCCCACCCCCAAAGTTTCTATTGATAATGGCATCTAAATTCCCAAATGCTTCTTTTCCTGTTTTTAGGGCAGGTGACATTACTGAGCTGAAAATTCTGGAGATCCCAGGGCCAGGGGACAGCAGGCAATGTGGGGACCTTCAGCAGACAGAAGTGGGCATCCCTGGTGTTGGATGCCAAGTGGGTCCCAGTCAGAACGGCACTGGGAAAGTGCTAAAGAAGCCCATCTCCAGCACCGCCCCACAAAATATCCCGAGGAGAACAGACACAAAGAATCAGGATATTATCATCTCTCCACAGCAGCAGTGCTCCAAGAGCTACATGGATCGACACGTGGAAACGCTGACTCAGTCCAAAGGCTTCCGTCGTAGACACAATTCCTGTGAGTACATGTGTTATCCCACAGCTTTCCTTTGTGCCTGAGTTAGTTACTGCTGCAACACCTTCCCTTCTTCAGCAAGAACCTGTGGAAACGCTGGGTTTGCCTTTGTATTTGTCTTGCCACCTGGAGGTCTGGAGAAGAGGAAGTTAAACAGCGAGGCTTCTCAAGCTGTGCCTCAAAAGTATAGGTCTTCCAAGTGCCTGCCACTTAGCTTCACATCTGTTAGAGTTAGGTGATGATGATGATATAGCCTTGTCCCTAATCTTGACTGTGTGAAGAGCACCATGCTGGTGTTCTCTTTGCTGCGTTGTTGAGAGAAGTGTGGTTGGTGGCTCCTGGTGTAAAAAGCCAGTTGTTCTTTAGTAGTTGCTGTGAGTATGGATGTTGAATTGGTGAAGTGGGGGTACTCCCTGTCCCACTGCCCCGTGTGCTACTCTGCTTTGCCAGTGTCACACATTAGGAAACGCAGAGCTGAGTAGTGCTGGTTACAGCAATTCCCTCCTTCCTGCTGTCTTTCTTCTTTGATAACTGTCCAGTTGCCAGCCTCCATTTTTCCTCTACAGAGAACTGGAAACCAATTGCAATACTAAGCTTTTCTATTTAAAGCCCACACAGCCATACCCAATTACAGCATCGCCCTATGAGTAATTACAAATGTGTTGTTAAAAATACAAATTAATGGGCTCTGATGAGGATTATGTAAAGATACAATCAGCACATCTCAAAGCCAAGCATCCCTTATTTTTGTTTCTCTTACTAAAATCTTCAGCCAGCTCTCACGCTGGGACAAAATTAGGTATGTTCTTTTTTTTCTCCTCAAAGCCCCCCGGGCTGTGCTCCTTTCCACATCTCCATCATGCCATCCCTATAATATCCAGCCTGTTTCCATGACTTAATTGTTGAAGCATCAGTATCTATCCAGTGTATTTCCATTACTTCATTTTTTCCCCCTTGCTTTTGTGTTTAGAAAAGAAACAAAACCAAGGTGGGCAAGGCCAGTTAAACAAGGAGATTAAAGGCTGTATTTATGTGGAGACGTTCCCGGACCTCTGAAGTCTTCCTCCCCCATCAGCAGCTGTGTTATTTTCTGAAAGGGCTGGAACTCTTTTCATACTTAGGCCTGGTTTATTTTTTTAAATGCTTGTTGAACAGGGCTGATGGGAGGAGGAAGGCCAAATTGATGCCGAAGGGGAGGCATGCACTTCTTTGTGTGACCTAACCATCTTCAAGCCTCCTAATTTTGAGTGCTTTACTACTCCCCAGGCCTAAACACTGTAGTACTTGTTGTAGGAAGAGACCTGTGGTTCCTTATGGTTGATTTATTATTATTTTTTTATTCTCTGACTCTCCTTAAATTCCAATTAGTTGTTTGAGTGTTTTGCTTTGCTTGGCTTGAGGAGAACTTTTGAACTTCAGCATCAGCTCCCTACATGTCTAAAGTAACTTGTGCTTGTTTTTATTCTGGCTGACTGGAGTGTGTAGGAGGATTTCCTCACATAACGCTGTTTTGCCAGCATCTGGTAGGTCTGGGGTGGGCAGTGAGTGCTTCAACCCACAGGTAGCTTGTGTCTGTCTACGTATGCACAGCAGCGGGTCAGATCTTCTTTTACAGGCTTTGTCCAACACAAGTCAAGCAAGGTGCTAGATAGAGCTTGGATTCACTTTAGGATAAGTGAAGTAGGAAAATGAACTCTTTACCCTCTAAGATGTTGGTGTTTGGAGAGCAGGGAAATGGTTTGTGGATCTCAGGAGGAGGAGGGAAGAGGTCCTGGCTCTATGGAGGTGGTGGGGACATGTGTCTGGAGAAGAACCGACTGCGATGTCCTCTAGAGCTGAAGTTGCCTAGGGTTTAGTACAGCTAAAAGCTGACCTCCTGGTGCCCTTTAGCGTGCTAAGTCAGGGACAAAGCTTCCCCTTCAGAGTACTTGTGTGACAGGAATCAATAAACCACAAATATCAACGCAGGTTTCACAATGGTTTCGGTGCTGTGCTGGCACCAGGCTGGTTCATGCCAGGGCTGGCAGTGAAAGCTCCCACAGGGATCTCACAGGAAGGCAGCCAGCTCACTAGAGACTTCACATTCGTTTGTGTGCTGTTCAGGAGAGTGTTTTGGTTTTGTTCCCCCCTCTGCAAGAAACAAAAAGCAAAGCCTGGGAAGTATTGTTTATCTTTTGAGGGAGGCGCTTTTTCTGCACGGCCTTGAGTTGCCAACTTGATGTGGAGCATTGTGCTGTTCTCCTTAATAAGCTTCACCCATGCACACAGCAGAGGCGCTGGAAACAGCGCTTGGGAAGGAGCTGGACTAGAAGGCCTGGATTTCTGGAGCCACTTGGCAAAGAGCCGGATCGGGCCATGGTAGCAAGTATGGCTGTGAATAGTGGCTTTCAGGCAATGGGTTCATCTGGTGTGTCATGCTAGTGCCCCGGCGGGCGGTGGACACTTCTGTTAGCCTTATCTCTGACTCTCCTGCCTGAGTTTTCCCTTACCTCTTTGTAGACTCTCCTCCTCTTTTCCCTGAGCAGCGTCAACTGCTGTTCTTGCCTGTCTAGATGAAGATGCTCGAAGAGGAACGCTGTGTAACTTGCCCCGAGTTCTTAGGAACCCTCTGCCCTGTTCTTTGCAATTTCAGTTATGGGGTTGTAATGCGGTCTGTGGAAAGACAGCTGGTTCTGTGGGTCAGCAGTGTGTCAGAGTTTGGCACCCATCAGTGTGGATTAGAGAGCTTGCCCACGACAATGCCGGCACGTCTCATCACGATGAGGTACAGTCTTGGCTCCCATTCACTGTGTCTGCTGGGGAGCCCGTGGAGCTTTCCAGCCATTGTTCTCACAGCTTTTTTAGTGTAGCTTTTTTATTTCGTCAGCATTTACAGACCGCTCGCATCAGCAGCTCCTGTCTCCTGGATCCACTGCGCGGCAGCGGCTGTCCTCACTCACAGTTTGCTTTTCAGGTCAGCTGAGGGTAGCGTGGGGCGGTTGTCGGTAACAGGAACGAACCGAGTTGCCATAACACTTGACATCGATACGAGAAACGAGCTTGTTTTGCCGTCATGTTCATTGTATTCGGCTTGTTCATCTGAACCCTGAGAGTCCTGTGACTGTTGCTTCGACCCAGAGCTTGCGAATGCCTGGCAAACTCGGCCTGTTGTGTTGGTCTGGGTCTTCATTTCACCAGCAGCGTTGGGTGCCAACCCTTCTTGGCAGCGGCAGTTGCCAGCTCCATACCAAGTTGTGTACAGCTTTGGAGCGGTTTATCTGTGGAATTTTGGAAAGTTCATCAGTAAAAACTTTCCCTGTAAAAACCACACGTGTAACAGACCGGTCACAGCTTGTGTACTGCAGTTCTTCCCAGATGACTTTCCCATTTCTCCTGTATCATGTTTTGCCATCTGTATTTGGGGGCTCCTTGATGAGGGGTGTATTACACCAATCACCCAGTTGTTTATAAGAACTCCTCGTCTCCGGCAGCTTGAAAAAATCACTGTGTCTGCAAATGAACCACTGCACTCAGTAGTAATTTTTAAATTGATATAAGCAGAGGCTCTATAAATAATATAAACAGAGGCTCTATAAATAGAGAGTATTGTCAAAGTGGCAGTAATGCTGACCACACGACGCTCTAGGGCTGGTTTCAGTTGCTCCCCTGTGTGCAGCACAAATACTTTGTGCTGATTGTAGTACCCTACTTCTGTTTTGAAGAGGTAAGTGGCTTTGGGCTGCGGTCAGTGAGTTTTCGTGACGCAGCGAGGTTAGAGTAGACCCAGCAGGCCGAGTAGCTGCGAGAGGCTTACACTGCCTAACATCTTAGATGGCCTTTTAAGATGTTTTATAGTAAGTAGCAGTGCTGTAGCCATAACGGTGTTGGAGAAAGGAGGGAAAAGCCAATGTCTTTCATTAGACCAGGTGTTAAAGAAGGGGAAAGTTGATTCTTTCAGTGGTTTTGGCACTTGCTAGGGATGCTTGGGCAAAACTGCTTTTAAACTGGTATAACTGGACACTTGATCTCATGTTTTAAAGAAAAAGTCCACCAGAGCATGAAATTCTTCGCATTCAGAAAAGGATTGTTGTGGGGGGAGTGTGTTTGCTTAATGATTCCACAAAGCCTTGAAGATTTGAGATATTACGTCCTGCTTTTCAAGGTGGGGAATACGAGACTCTGTGTGCTTTTTCTGCTGTTGCTGAACTTGTGAATTATGGTGTAATAAGATGCTGGAGCTGCAGCAGCTTTGAGAGGGAGTACTGTAGGGTGGTCAGCGCTGTGTTGTTCAGCTCAAGCACTTAAGACACCAAAGAAGGAGCTGCTGAGCATTTCAAAGAGCTGCTTTGCTTTTAGGTTAGTCACTTAAATGTTTCTCTAGAGAAAAGAAGTAACACACTCTGGAAAAATAAGGAAAAAGGGATTTCACACTTTGGAAATGTGGGAAATCAAGAGCTCAGGTTTGTTAGGCAGCTTGTGGCTGCTCCATTGGTCTGACTGGAGGTTACTAATAAACTTTTCCATGCAGGGAGAGGGAGGGATTCACCAAGACAAAAATAGACTTGTTTGTGCTTAAAAGGTGAAAAGTGACTTTTATGGGAGACCATGAAGGCTGTACCTGGAGGAAGTCTTTTTGGGATGCTTTCTAAGTATCCTTGGATGACTTAAAATTCTTCCCATGTTCTCTCACTGATTGACATATAAAGACAATAAAAATACAGCTGCTTTTTGATTTGTGAAGGGGGTATAGAAGGAGCATGCGTCAGCACGGTGGCTTGTTTCTGTGCTATCAAACAGATTCTGTCAATAAATACTTAATAAATTACTTGCCAAAGTGATAAACTATGAGAAATACTTCTAGTAGAGTGAGCCGCTTTGGCATGGTAACTCTTACTCCATTTGTTGGATGCTGTAGGTGATACTTGTAACAGCTTTGAAATATTTTCTAGTAATTGCAAATTTAACAAGGGGTATAACACAGCGATCCATCTTGTCTGGACCCAAGTTTGTGTGGGTGACCCTAAGAATAATGTAAAAAAACCCAAAACAACCCAAACCCAAGAAGTAGAGGGATACATTGACCTTGTAATTGCATATGGTTTCGTATTGGTCCTCCAACCCCAAACTGGGAATGAGGAGACTTTGGTCAGTGTCACTCAGGAGAAATCAGGCTTTCACAGTTATTTGTGACAGGAAAGAAGGGTGTTTGACTGTGCCAGGCAATGAGGAAGTAGAACAATGCAGTAGGAATATGTAAAAGGACTTCATCTCAGTACACAAATGCGTACCACTTGATGGCAAGTGCCAGGAAAAGGAAATGCTTTATATCCAGGGTGTTAAACTCTCCTGTTAGGAAAGAAAACACCTACATTTCTCTCTGAAATGCAGGGAAATTCCAAAGAAGGTCTTGGGCCACGTGCCTGCCTCAGCATGGGCTCAGTAGAGGAGGAACGCTGTCCTACAACAGGCTTGCTTCTTATCTCGTCACTAATGTGATGCTGTCTTGAATTAAAATGTAGAGAAACACTTACTTTGCTACTCTTTTCTAACCCAGCTGGTGGGAAGTCTCTGAATCAGTCTTGTCTTTCTCCTGACGCTCTTGTTGCATTGTCTGTTAGCTGATGTCAGTGCCACTACGCCAAAGCTGAGGTCTGCAGCTTCTTTGGGAAGCGAGTATCCCTTGAGTTGGTGGATTGAGTTCCCCTCCCTTCCTATATTCACTGAGAAAGCCTGTGAACAAATGTGGTATTTCCCATTTCTGACACACTTTCAACTTGCTTTTACTTTTTTTTAGGGTCATCCAGTAGCCGTCATCCGAACCAAGTGACTCCAAAGAAAAGCGGCCTGAAAAACGGGCAGATGAAGAGCAAGGATGACGAGTGCTTTGGGGATGACATCGATGAAATCCCAGACACGGATTTTGATTTTGAAGGGAACCTGGCCCTCTTTGACAAGGCAGCTGTGTTTGAAGAGATCGAGACTTACGAGAGGAGGAGCGGCACTCGTTCCCGGGGGACCCCAAATGAGAAGCCAGCTCGCTATCGGCACGATGAGAACATCCTGGAGTCGGAGCCCATTGTCTACAGAAGGATTGTCGTACCCCAGAACGCTAACAAAGAATTCTGCACGGGTATGCCTCATCCCTTACTGATAAGGATGTGAATGCTGCTGTTTCTCTGGGGTACACGTGGTGGATTGTTTTTCTCCAAGGGGTGTCTGCCAGCTTAACGTGGTACGAGTAAGGGTGTTTGCTTACATAAGATTGGATCTGTGTGTTGTATCTGCATGCAATCTTGATTTGCAATATTTCCCAGATAAAAAATACTCAGGTAGGTCAAGGAGGTAAGTGTTTTTGCAGTAGGGAATGAACCCGACGGTTGGCTAACAGAAGTGGGAACGGAATAGGAGCTGTTTGAATCCTTGCTTCGATTTTTGGTAGCGTGATGAACCTGCGTAGACTCGATTGCTGGCTCTTGAGAGGGAGGGATGATCTCAGGACTCTGCTACGTGGCAGAATGTCATCGTTTGTGCTTTCTTGGTAAAAGCCCAGAGACTTCACATGTTTCGGATACTCATTGGGTGGTAGGTCAATGTTTCCGCATGGTTTTGCAGAATTTGAATGTCATTGGTGTAAAGAGAAACTGTTTGGGCTCTTCCCATCCCTAATTCATTGTACAAAGGGCTTTATAGGCAACATTCCCCTCCCACTTACTGTCCAGTGTGGCTGTGTGTTTATAAATATCTTAAGCATGGGATGAAGGGGGAGTTGGCCAGCCCCTTTTCAGTGTCTGTGGGGACAGGACAAGGGGCAATGGCTGCAAGTTGGAGCACAGGAATTTCTGCACCAATATGCGGAAGAACTTTTACACAGCGAGGGTGACAGAGCATTGGAATAGGCTGCCCAGGGGGGTGGTGGAGTCTCCTCTGGAGAGATTCAAGTCTCGTCTGGACGCCTGTCTGTGTAATATGAGCTGGGGCGCTGCTTTGGCAGGGGGGTTGGACCTGATGATCTCTCGAGGTCCCTTCCAACCCCTACGATTCTGTGATTCTGTGTGAATGACCGAGCCCCAGAAAGCTGGATGAACACAACACTAAGCCTGCATTCTAAGAGCAAACTGTGCCTTTCTCTCCTCTGCTTTACCTTACTCTTAATTGGAAAAGGAAAGAAAAACTTCTAAGCAGCTGTTTGAAAAGCATTTATCCCATGTATCATCAGGGGAAATGAGTTCAGCTTTGCTGGTGCCAGCTGCTGTGCAGATGTTCTGCACATCTGGCTTCTGGTCGTTGCTGCAGAATTGTAGGTTCAGATTGCCAGTAGCACTAGTCACTGTGTCCTGTTTGTATGCTCTGTAGAGCTTGCAAAACATTGAAGATACTCCAGGACCATTCCTTTGCTGTGTCGGAATAAAATCAAAACAGATCTTTTTGTAGAGACACACGAGCTAGCAAATACCCTGGTGGTCTGACCACTAGCGTGATCAGGTCCTTGGTCTGTCATTTTTTGCCTAGAAATTCCATCTGGGGCATGAAATGCTTCAGAGCAGGAACCTGATTTGTTTGCAGTGATTTGCTGCTTTTCAATTAAAAAAAAAAAAGTCAGTTTTTGGTAAGGGTTCCGCTACGCGACAATATCTTCTGTTTTCCATTCATGTCATTCATCTTCCTGTCAGTCTGTTCTCAGCTGAGATACAGATGTACTGGCTCATACCAGAACTCATCCAGCTCCATGCTGTGTTTCCACAGATACTCAAAGGAAAAGTGAAAGAATTGAGTAAACACTCGGTGTGAGTTTCCCCCCCAGTGCCTTGTCTTTCGCAGCTTCAGCGCTTCCTGCAGCAGAAGTGATACTTTAGTATTAATAACTTTATGAGGTGGTGGAGTTTTTGCCCCTTCTGCTTGATTTAGCCTGTTTCTTTTTAAATCTCTCTAAGCTTTCAATATCTCTACTGTGTCCTGAAGCTCTACTGATTGCCTGTGAATGAGCACTTCTTCATTTTCTTGTGTGATCTACTATTTATTTGTGTTTCGAATATACTACTTGTCAGTTCATCTTCCAGCTGGCTTCTTGGGGAGAAGACAGGGGCTCTATGTATGCCTAGTCCAAAACAAAAGCTAACCACCCGTTAGCTGCCAAGCTGAGAAGGATGGCTAGTACCATATTCTAGCAGTGTGATTCCTGGGAGGAAAACTCTGACATGCCACAAGCATCAGTAAGTAAATTCAGGGGGTGAAAATGACATTGTGCTTTGCTGAGCTCCGTCTGTCCTTTGCTGTGGAAACTCTCAGCTCCCCGTTTGCGGCGTGTTGAAGAGCAGCCCAGTGAAAGGACTGCTGTTTTCTTCTTTGGTTCTTGGCGAGGCAGCATGGGCAGGGTGGCAAATGGCTCCCCTCTGTACTTGAAGCCTCTCGCTGGCCTCATTAGCTACTCTTGGGTGATTAGTCTCCTCTATGGAATTCCGGATTTGTTTGGAAGAAAAGCTGTCGTGTCACACAAGGGGCAGGGGGCGGGACAACTAAATTCCCTGTCACCTTTTACGAGTGGGGCACATTCCCAGTCCCGTGAGCGATGCTAAAAGTGTCCCACCAGTGCTGTATGTCTCTAGATGTTTTTCCCACAGAAGGTGACTTCCCTTGTGTCTGCTGAGGGTGTTTACTTCTGCTTAGGAAATGCTAATGCCTGCCTAGTGAAAGCCCTCATAAACAGTTGTAGCTTGCCTGCTGTTTCTGGCACTCAGTGCAGCCCTTTAAGTAGTGAGGCAGCCCTCCAAGGGACAGAATGATAGTCAGTGTGCTTGGAGTAGCGACGTGCCAGTAGCCCTGAAAGCCAGGATTTTGCATAGATCTGCATCAGGAATTCTGCTGAATTCTCCCAGTGGAGTTGTCCCTGGACTCTTGGGGTAATCTTGACTCACAAAAAGCACTTCCTAGTTATAGGAGAAATATGCACTTGGTATTTGTTTTCCCTCAGCCTGCTTTGAGGCAGTTTGTCGTGCAAGAGCTGTGGCACACACAGCGCGATGCTGGTGACTGAGGGTGAGCTAAGATCCAGCTCATGTCCCTGTGAGAGAGGAAGGTGCCTGTGAATCCTTGTGTGCTCCTTCACGCTGTGTTTCCACGGAGCCAGGAGATAACTGGGATTGTGCGTTGGTACAACCAACGGATGCTGTTTCTCCTAAAGAGTGATCTGCAGGGCTTCCCTTCTGTGGTTTTAGTGCTGACTAAAATAAGTTGATCCTTATGGGATGTGAGCAAAGCTTGGTAAATGCTTTGCTCCAACTGGATGCTTTTCTGAGACCTAGTTTTACAGAGCCAGGCTATCGAGTAGGTATATTGGTGTGTGTTTTAGAAGTAAGGCTTTGTCCAAAGCAGGTTCTCTTCTCATTAATACAACTAGTATAGAAAATATGCTACTTCCGTCCTGGTGTCTCTTCTGAAAAAGAAATGGGATTTTTCAAACTCAGCCACTATAGAAATTTGTCAAGTGAAAGCAGAACTGTGCTCAAAAAAAATATGGGACTAAGTGTCCATACTTCTTTCTCTGTGCTTCTTCAAACCTGTCCTCTAAGAAGCTCTTTTTTTCCCCACAGTAAGGAGATAGTGAGAGAAAACATGTGCTTAGGAGTAAAGCAATGCAGCAGGTAGAGCTACGTGTAGGGTTGGACTACCAAGCTAGGGCTGGGTCTGTTCAGTGAGGATGATCCAGGCAATATGGCTCTTTTCTCAGTGTGTGCGTGTCCTTGACTGACTTATCTGCTCTGCCTTTTAACTCTTCAGTCTATGGATGACTGCCTTACGGGCGATGGCTTGTGGTGAATGTGCGAAGTGTTCCTGGGATGGTTGAGTCGAGGGCAATCTAAGTTCACTTCATTTTCTCCCGGGGTAGGATAAAGTGCTTGTGGGGCAAAGCCTCTTTCTCCCTCAGATGCTTTTATTGTTTGTTTTTGAAGTGACCAATTCGCTCTGGCTGAGCAAAAAAAGCATCTGGGAGAGGCTAATGTCAGAACATCAGCCAGAACTTGTCTTAATTAAAAATAACGATGATTCAAACAACAACAAAATGACCTAGCCCTTAAGGCTGCAGAGAAAATCAGTCGTGTTTGTGGAACACGTGACCCTGTGTGTGTCTGAGTCTACAGGCAGGAGGCTCCAGCTTTACAACCACCAAAAGACAGCAAGTAACATCCCACCTGCCTAAACTGGGCAAGAGTTACACTCCCTTCCTGTACCTGCATCTTAAACCAGGCTCTGGAACCTGGAGTTAGTTATCGCTGAAGGGAAGGAGCTCATGGCTTTACCAACAACTTTCCTGAGTTACTCTGGGCTTGTCTGGGGAGCAACTTTTATTTCATTAACCTCTGGAGAGTTAGCTCAGGCCTTCTAGCATGTGAGTACCATTGCTGAAGCAGAGTAATTTGTTGGTGGTGCCCAGGACAGAGCGTGCCTCGGAAACGGAGAGCGCTTGGCGTTTAATCAGGCCTCAGCAGTGCTCTGCATGTCACAAACCTCTTTAGTCTGTATCTGCCTCTTTAAATTTTTTTTGTAAAATATGATTATTTAATATTAAAAGACCTGAGCTAATTTATTTTATTACCTTCATTATCAAACAATAAAAAAGCGCTGTCCAACCCAAACATAATTAAAGCTGGCAGGAGTTCAGTTTTGTTGCAGCCCTGTTATTGTTTGTGGGTTTACACGCTCTCCTTGATTGCTTTCTGCCAGTTTATTTAACTCCCTCGGCCTGGTTTTGATAAGCCAGTCTGACTGGTTGGACCTTGCGTGAGTGCGAAGAAGGGAAGTTCTCTTGGTGTTAAAGCCTGCTCTTGAGAGGGAGCAATTAGGACAAAGTGTAGCACTGGCATGCGAAGTGCAAGTTCATCTCGTGCCTCCACTGCCTTACAGAGTAACCCCCTTTGCGTTAACCTGCTGGGTGCTGAGCTATAGCTGGCTGGTGGTAAATGCCGGGGGAAGAGGCTGAGGGAAAGGTGTAGATGGTTCCAGAGAAGATGGAGGCAACAGTCATGCTAAATTGGATGGATACAGAGCACAGATCGGTTGTTTCACCCATCTAGTTTAAGGAGTTTGTGGGCCAGCTGGGAAACCCCGTTTTGGGTTAGGAAAGGATGCGTCCCATCAGACTGTTTGGAATGATCCTGACCTCAGGTCACTCATTCAGAGTCCTCCCTCAAGCTTGAAAAACAAGACCAGATGAAGTAGCAAAAACTAGGAATGGGAAAAAGGCCGAGAGCTGAGCCTTGCGTGACTCCGGAGGCTGAGAGGGTGTGTGAGCGCAGGGCAGGTGCGTGACTAGTGCGATGGGTTTGGGATTATTAGCGGCTTATGACTCCCAATGCTCAGTGGCTGCTATCAGGAGCCTGCAGCGACTGTGATAGTGTGTGTGCTTGCATGCCTGCTGCCTGTACCGAGGGACTATTAGCGGAGGGAGCATAATTGGCAGTTAGCGTGCAAGGTTGGGCGTTTGGACACGTTTTGGGCCCTCTGTATCCACAAAGTGCTGGCCGGTGAGTCCAGGAATGAAGGCTGGAAGGATTCGGCAGGATCTACGCCACAAGGTTTTACTGTCACCTCACAGGAGTGCCTTACATTTCACTCAGAGAACCTCAGGATGTACAAAACTTGCTGTTTCCGCCATAACTTGACTTAGTGGTTTGTGACTGGGGTACCCTGGGGACATATGGCAGTACAAATAATTCCTTGCAATTAAAAATACACACTGCTTTTCTCATTTGACTATGGCACTTGCTTGTTACAACTGGTTCTTGTTAGATGGGTTTTGGTTGGGGTTTTTTTATTCACAAAAGAGCCCGAGCCCACGAGGTTTCCTCTCTGAGCGGATGTGTACGCGGTGGCTGCTCCCCTTTGAGTTCACATTGCCACAGAGCGTTTTCACTGGGCTGTGTCACGTTCCCATGACTCTTTCCCAGGCAGTCTGAGCCATGCTGTGCCTCTGGGCTGCAATGAGCACCCAGGGTAGTTGTTGCTGTTGCCCCGGTTCAGCATGGGATGGGAACGCGGAGCTGAGTGGGGGCTCCTGGGTGTGAATGCTGCAGAAGCACAGCGTGCTGACGGGAAGACCGAGTTCACGCTTTGACCCCACGTTAGCCATCACGCCTGAGCTGTAGCAGGCAACTCTGAGTCCTGAAGCTTTCTGACCTGTTGTGATCAAACAGTGGTGAACTAACAGTCTGTTTCTCAGTAAATTCGGCTGTACGCTGCTGGGATTGCTGGTTTAGCTCAGAGCAGTGCTCGCAAGCGATGTGAACCAAAGGAAGCTGTGCTGCCCCTTAGGTGGGAGAGACCTGAAGACATCCACTCCTTGCTGGAAGATATTTCAAGGGAAGAATAGTCTCGTGGTAGAATCAGAAACACAGCAATTATTCTCAGTTTCCTTGTCCTCCACAACTCAATGTACTGTCAAAAAATTGCTGCAGTGTGTTTTGGTGGCAAGAAACCCTCTGTATTTATTCCTCAGAGAGTCTACAGCGTTTATTTCTGTGAGGGCTGTGCCAGCTTGGCCTGCTTGGAGGAGGAACACACAGAGTTGGCCCGAATGGTTGCACAGGGCTGTGTTTCTCTTACCTGCCCATTCTAAACAATTCTGCTGTAGAAGCAAGTGGGAAGGACTGTACTGCTGTCTTCTGCAGGCACTGTTCTCAGGGCTTGACAAGCCCTCCCTTGTTTTGTTTTCCCTTGATCCACATGCTAGAGTGTTTCCTGGCTCACAGATCAGGCTCTCAAAAACATCCAAGGAGTATTTTTCTACAGGCTTGATCCTTTCAGCTGCGTCATTCCCCCACTGCTTCAGTGCTTTGTGGTGAGGGACACTTAAAGCACTGGAGGCCTCTATGAAAGAACTTAATATTCAGTGTGCAAGTCAAAAAGTCCACATGTTCCTAAAAGTGCCAGCTGCCTGGTGGGTTTGTATGGAAATGTATATATTAATTGTTTGGTCAAGCTCTGAGTGCTTTGCTCAGAGTAAGCTGACTCTGGTGTACCAGTTTGGCTTTGTCTTGGAAGGAGCCTGGATTCCTGGGTTAAGCAGAGCTGTGGTAACAACTTACAACCCTTTTTGCTGTTATCGTTTCTAAGTGCTGTTGTATAAAACCTTCTGCAGCGTTCTGGAAAAGTCTCTGATTTTACCTTCTTTGTGTCTCCCTCCCCTGCCCTTTGAACCCCAGACTCCGGGCTGGTTGTTCCAAGCGTGTCCTACGAGCTTCACAAAAAGCTGCTCTCAGTTGCGGAGAAACATGGGCTGACTCTGGAGCGGAGACTGGAGATGACGGGAGTGTGTGCGAGTCAGATGGCCCTGAGCCTCCTCGGGGGACCCAACAGGTAAAGCTCTGCCCACTCACTCTGCTGTGGCTTTGCCCCCTCGAAGCAGAGCTCAACTTCTCTTACTCTAAGCGGGGTTGAGGTTGGAGAGGCTGAGAGGCAGGGTTATTTTTGAGGTAAGTGTAGTGCGGATGTCCCCTGCTGCTCGCGCTGGTCCCTTGGCAGCCCTGCAGCTAGAAGCAGCTATCGCCTCTCTACCTTCCTTGCCTCTGAAAGATAAAAACACCTCATCCCAGAGCCGTGTTCTACCTCGTGTATCAGCCTGTTGCCAAGTAATGATGAAAACAAAGCCAAGAGCTCAGCCTCCTGAAGCAGGAGGAAGCCTTACAGTAGGTTTTTCCCCCTATACACCCTACCCAGCCTCTCTAGGAAAGGACTGCAGGAACAGCAACAGCATCCTGGATGAATGGCTTGCTGAGGGCTTCTTTTTGGCTCTTGCTGTCCCAGTTACAGAAGTGTCTCTTCAGTCAAAACAAGCAGAACAAAGATTTATTTTTTTTTTGTCTTGTCTCCTCCATTTACTGGGAATTTTTTCAGGGAATGGAGCTTTGCACTAGGTGTAACCCCAGGCACATTAAACCGTTGCAGAATTTCTGATGAGCTGCTCCTTTTGGCAAACAAATAAACCTTTCCTTTGCTGTTTTGTACGTGTTACAGTTTGATGGTCTTGATAGAAACAAAGATCAGCTCATGGAAACAAAGGTGCTGCATAGCTAAATTACATTTTGGGCATCTCTGCCTAAACTGAGACTATCCTCCTCTTCCAGAGGGTGGATTTGGTAGCAGGTTCGGAGTGTACTTACTTTTTATTCCGAGGTTTATTTACCAGGACCTGATCGTTTGATTGAGAGCGGTAAGTGATGACATACCAGGCAGCACTGACCCTATCAGCTGAAAATCTAAGCCACCCTTGATAGCGTGCAGACCATCTGTTGACAGGGTAACTCACCCTGTGTTTTTAAGGTTCTCTAGTTAGCTACCTTCTAAAATCTGAAGGGCAGAGGGAAAGCAAAGCCTCCTGAAAGGGAAATTGCCCTGGATTCAGGCTCGCCCCCTGCTTTGAGTAGTACAGTTTGGCTGGGTGGTGAGCCAGGGTACATGGGGATGTTGTGCGCTCTGCTGTGGGTGTGAGGAAGTCTTGAAGGAAACCTGCAGGCAGAGCAGCTCTCGAGCGTCAGCGCTGTGAAAGGATGTGGGTTCCTTCTCGGAGGCAACGGAAGATTCACAAAACACCTGTAAATTTGCATTTTACTGATTTTTTT
>VZTU01005288.1:30982-44276 GCA_013400835.1 Zapornia atra
TTCTTCTGCTTACAGGAAGGAGTTAAGAGGTTCTTGGGTTTATTAAGTCTCCTTTTGTCTGCGTTTTTAGGCTGAACCCGAAGAACGTGCATCAGCGGCCCACGGTAGCCCTGCTGTGCGGTCCCCACGTGAAGGGCGCCCAGGGGATCAGCTGCGGCCGGCACCTTTCCAACCATGACGTCCACGTCATCCTTTTCCTTCCCAACTTTGTGAAGATGTTAGAATCCATCACCAACGAGCTGAACCTTTTCAGCAAAACTCAAGGCCAGCAAGTGTCCAGCGTCAAAGGTGAGTGAGCAAGTAGCAGATTTGCTACTCTGGCTGCCTCAGCGCCTCGCAGAGACCTGTGCAGCTCAGTTCCGCGGTGCCTGCCTGGTCCGGTGGCACCATCTAGTGGCACTGTCATAAGGGAGGTGGCTGGTCGGAGGCTGGTGGGACGGCAGAGACTGGAGATGTTCAACAGCAGAGCAGTTGTGCTCATACAGATGTTTCCTGTGTGAACAAATACGGAAGAGCTGCTGTACGGGTCTGAGTCAGAGCGGCCGTGCTCTTGGGATAAGGGCCGCCCTTGTTCAGCATCTCCATGCTGCAGGGAAGCCAGCATCTGCTTCAGACCAAGCAGGGGGCTCTGCTGAATAGTCCCAGCAGCTGTTGGAATTCAGATCTCGCAGCTGGAATAAACTGATGCGAGAGAGACACTGGCTTCTCTTTGTATTTTCATCAGCGGGACTTTTCAAACCTGCTGAGATTTAACTTCTTGGGACAAGCAAACCTGGGAATTAGGGTGCTGCACGATGTTTTGCATAGGGGGTGTGGGGGAGTTGATCTAATTGCCCGTTCTAAGAGAAGAGTCCTTGCACTGAGGTCTCTGGTCTATCGTCAGGTAAGAGGGATGCAGCAGATACAGTGCAGAGCAGGGGGAGCTCAGTGCAGCACATGATGCCTTCCCATCGCAGGAATAGTCAGCGTGTTCCAGGAAAAAAAATAGGAGCTTCTGGAATATAAAATAATCCTTTTATAACGAAGAGAGAGCGCTGCTGCTTCCCTGGGCTGCCTGGCCTGGTGAGCCAGCTCAGCAGCAGCATCTGGTGCTGCTCAGGTGCTGAGCACTTGATGCGATTTTATACCTGAGAGCCTGGGGATGCTCTCCCCAGAGCTTTTTAAATATCAGGGTCAGTGGTTTTTGCATAAAGCCAGCAATAGCAGGTAAGGCCAGACATGTTTGCAGTGAGGAGGGGAAAAAAAGAAGTGCCTGCTGGGCCGTGGAGGGGAGGGAAGGTTAAGGGACCAAGGTTCCTGGCTTCAGACTGGTCCTCAGTACTCAACAGTGTTATGTTTCTTTCAGATCTCCCCGATACCCCCGTTGACCTAGTGATCAACTGCCTGGATTGTCATGAAAATGCCTTTTTGAGAGATCAGCCTTGGTACAAAGCAGTTGTGGACTGGGCCAACCAGAACCGGGCACCTGTCCTCAGCATAGACCCTCCGATAAACGAAATGGAGCAGGGCATCGATGCCAAGTGGTCGCTGGCCTTGGGCCTGCCGCTGCCCCTGGGTGAGCGGGCAGGGCGTGTGTACCTCTGTGACATTGGCATTCCCCAGAAAGTCTTTCAAGAAGTGGGAATAAATTACCACTCACCCTTTGGCTGTAAATTCGTCATCCCCCTGCACTCCACTTAAAAAGGCCATCCCAGCCCCACGGCTCTGAAGGGAGTGAAGAGAGAAGGAAGGAGGTCTGTCGAAATAAGCTGTCCAGTGGATCCTGACTAGTAAACTCGTGACGCCTTAAGGATGTGAAGTTCTGGAGAGTTTTCCTTCCAGAAGAAACCTTGTGTATTAAAAAAAAAAAGGAAAAAAAAAAGAAAAAAAAATCACAAAATGAAACAAAAAAAGGAGGAAGCGAATGTTCCTGCGAAGCTGTTCTTGTTCTCCTGTGCCATTGTGTGAAGGGACACGCAGGAAGATGCTCTCTGTCCCTGGCGAAGGGGCTGTTAGTGCCCAGGCCGATCTGGGGGACTGTTTATTGAGGGGGGTGTGCATGGTGGTGGTACAGGTGACGGTTTGGAGATTTTTGAGATGTGTTTCTTGGTCCTTCTGGGCGGATAAACCCAGCAAGGGCCCCCCGATGGGAATGGCACCCCTCCATTGTGTAGAAATACCTTCTGTCGCGGTCGTACCGGGAGGGAGGGTTTGGTTTCATTCCGTTGATGTTAATTTTGACTTCCCCCTCCCTTGTCTTTTATGTTCCTGAAGGCAGTTGAAGCTCACTCTCCCTCCTGGACACTCAAGGAGAGAGTTCCCTCTTTGGAAAGCTTGTGTCAGGAGCCAGGAGCTCTTGGGTCACGCATGCTCTGGGAACACAGATGACCTCAGCCAGGGCTTACTTGCTTTTTGTTTGTTTGCTTAGCGGGTGAAGCCCAGGTCTGCAGGAGCGAGGTGTGTTTTGGGAAAGAACTTTCCCAGGAGAGTTGTGGTTTTGGGGTTTGGTTTTCTTTCTTTCTGGCATGTGAGGGGCTGTATCAGGGAAAGGACAGCGAAGCAGGGCAGGGTCACTCAGTTTGTCACGTGGTATATGGTGCGGGCAACGTTTGGGTGAGTTCTCCCAGTGCTTCCAGTATCCTTCCTGTGCTCGGTGTGGTTTGGGAAGCAGGTTGTGGATCCTGTTCGTTCCCTTTGGGCTTGAATCTGGCGTGTGGGGTGGGTGAGTGTCTGTGCACCCACGTGCTGGGAACCAAGGGTGTGGATCCTCCGCTCCCATTTACCTGTGGGAGATGGTGTGATGAGAGCTGTTGCCCTCCTGGTGGGCTACAGCAAGAGGTTCTCACCCAAATTAATGGAAGGGCTCAGCTCTACCTGCTCTTAGGGCCATGCTGGCTCCCCATGAGTGCTGCAGGAGGTGCTGTAAGGGCGAGCTGCTCTGTTGGGACAAGTGGGCAGAGGCTTGGGCAGGGCCCTGTTCTCCCCACAGAAGCACTCGGCTCTCTGCTTGTGCCCTGTGCTGGGAGCATGGGCAGTGCTTGAAGCTCTGCTGCTCCTCTGATACCTCAGCCTTGCAGCTGGGAGAACTTCAGAGCTTTGTATGGGGTTTGTTTCTCTCCAGGGGAACTGGATCCCTTCTGGGACTGAAGCACAGGGATGCATGGAAAGGGTCTGCTATTTCAGCTGCCGCTGTGCTCTGCTGAGCCTCTGCGATACCGTTGGCAAATGTGTTATCCCACTTGTGATCCGAGGGGTGAGGATATAGGGCCCAGCGCTTGTCTTTCATCCACTTAGAACAATGGCTGAGTGTATCAGAGGAGGAGGGAAGAGATTTCCCTGATTGAGTAATTAATGCTGCCTGGAAGTGTGGAGGGGAGAAACCCCAGCCCCTAAGGCCAGGGGCCTGGTGAGCACTGGGCTCTGCCCTGCTAGCTCTCCCCCTGCACCTTGCCGAATCTACCTCAGCAGGACAAAGGGTTCTGTCCCTTTTGGTGTTCCCTGAGTTTCTTTTCCCCGCTGAGGGTCGGCTGACCGAACGCCTTTCTCCTTCCTTTGCTGGTTCAGCCAGGCCAAGGAGCTGTGACTGGTTAAAGAGGCAGATGGCCAGCCCTGGCTGTTGCTGTAGCAGTGTTAGCTTTAGCCCCCTTTTGCACTTCCTAGCTTGAAAACACTCGAGATTTTTTTTTTTTTTTTTTTTAAAACCCACCCCCTGCTCTTTCAATTTCTGCTTTTCTTGCTTCTTTTGGATTTGGCTCTTAAACTGTAGGTTGTACCCGTGGAGAAAGACTGAAGGCTTCATGGCAGGGTTCTCTTCTGCCACGAGCTGAAGTTAGGTATTTTTTCTGCTTGGGATGGCTCTGCAGGGATGGCATCTGGGCTCGGGGCTGTTCTCCCTGCTGCCCAGCTCTGGGAAGTGCTGAGGCCCCCTGCAGCCATACACTTCCCTAGGTTTAAGCAAAAAGGACAAAGCTGATAAAATAAAAGCGGTGCTGCTTCAGGGGAGGGTACACACCCCCACGTGAGGAAGGGGGAGTCCTGCTCCCTTCCTGCATGGCGTTTAGGGCACAGCAGCTTTGGGCTGCGTTTGGCACCATTAAACTTTAGCAGGCTTGTTTTGTGGAGGTGTGACTGGGATTTTGGGGATTTGGCTGTGCGTTCCCCTTGTATCCAAAGGTGTACTTGAGGAAGTACGGGCCTCAACCCCCCCATCCCAAAATGCATCTTGTGTGCAGGTGAGAGCTCTTCTGGAGCACCTGACACCCAGAAAGATGTCTGGGTTCCTCCTTCTCGCCCTCCCCAGAGTTAATTCAAAGAATGAAACACTTTAAACTCTTAATTTCTTTTTTTTGGGTCTGTTGTTGAGCTCATTTCTACTCCCCCCAACCCTAACCCCCATCATAGGAACTGCCTGTGAGTGCTGCTCTGGTCACTTCACCCGTGAAGATCACTGCACTATGACCTCACTGCTTGATATTCCATTCGTGACCTAATTGTTAACAACTTAATTCCTGCCGCTACAGGGGGATGTCCTGAAATAAAGTGCAACTATTCATGCATGCTGTTTGTGCACAGCCGTGTTTATTTCTCTGCTGTCCTTCTGGAGCCTGACACCACAGCTGGAAGAAGCCTTCCCACTGCTCCGCGCTGTTTGGGAGAGCGAGGGCAGAGGCTGGGCAGAGCCTTTCCCCCTCCAGTGAAGCAAAGGTACCTGCTGCTTAGTTTCCAGTTAAGTTTTTTCCAACATCTTCGTCTTCCTTTGCAGAAAAGGCAAAACGGGGAGCAAGAGAACCCTACACCTGCCTACAAGGGAAGTATCAAACAATAAGAAACACTTTATTTTAACTTTACAACATATAAATAGACAAATCTGTGCTTTCCAGGGGAGCTTTTCTTGCCCTTCCCTCCCCAGGGTCCTTTGTTGCAGTGCCCCAAGCCCCTCTGAACCCTGAGGAAGAAGAGGGCCCCGGGGCTGCTCTACGGAGGCTGGACCGGTCCTGTATGTACAAATCCAGCTGGTGTCACACCCTGCCCAGCGTCATCTGCTGAGGTCCCGGCTCGCGCCCCGACCGCACAGCAGCCTCTCCTCTGCGGAGAGGCCAGCGAAGAAAGGATGCGACAGAGCTTCCGAGAACGTGATCCGCCGGGAAGGGTCGAATTCCAGCATCCTCCTCATCAAGTCAAAGAGGTGTGCGTGCTCCAGCGAGTCGTGCAGCATGTATGTCTGGAAGAGAAGGGCAGGGGACAGAGAGAGAGGGACAGGGACTGAAGCCTCGGCCCCATACAGCGAGGTAACAGCCGCTCTCCCATCCTGATTCCCCAGTGGAGAATCTGGGACTCTCTAAAAGCCAGTTTTTAAGGGAAATTCCCATCCCTTAGCCCCCACCCTGCCGATCTGGAGAAGGGAATGGCCCAGCAGTTCAGCCTCACAACACAACTAGCCCCCCCACCACAGAGCAGCACCTACCCTCAGGGGTTTGCAGTTCTCCTGGACATATCTCCCATCAGATGTGTTCTCATCCCACACCAGGTTCCCATTGTGGAAATATTTCTGCTTCCTGATGAACAGAAAAGGTGACACTCAGTGAGGCTTCTCGTGGGACCTACATTGATGTGAGGACAGAGGATCAGCCACACACTGTCCTGAGGTCAGGAAGAGGCTCTTACCGAGTTTTGTGGATCATGTGAGATGGAATCGGCCCGAGGATTTTTTCCATCATGACAAGATGCTCACGGTTCTCATGAGTCTGCCAAGGGAAAGACCAACAGTGAGTTAGCGGGAGATGGGGCGACAAAAAGCTTGGGGCGGGGAGGGAACGTGTTCCCCAATACAACAGAAGAATGAGCCTCTGTTGGGAATGACACAGCTCCTGTCCATGTCTTGGATTTCCTAGTCTTCATGGGCATAGTGAAAAGAAACCAGAAGCTGGCTGAACCTTGTCCTCCCAGCAAGGCATGAGTACGCAACCCAGGAGCTTTCCCGGGGTTGTTTTCAAGCTCCACCTCTGATTTTTACTGCCTGATCCGCATTTCCCTTCCCTGAAGCTTAAGCCACCCAGGATTCTTAGGACACAATGCCTGTAGCAAGTCGTACCTGGAAGAGCGTGAAGCCGCGGTAGTACTCGAACAGAATGCAGCCGGTGCTCCAGACATCGCAGGGCTGTGCCCAGCCCAGCTCTGCAACGAGAGGCAAGTTACCTTCACCCTCTCTACCAGTTCCTTGTTGAAGCTGCAGGGGGATCACCCGAAAGCAGACAGGAGTTCTCCACCACCAGTCCCAGATTCCCGAAATCCAAGCAGTCCTCACCCAAAATCACTTCAGGTGGACGGTAGTGCCGGGTAGCCACGATCGTGGTGTGATGCTCGTGATCGAAGGTGGCGCTGCCAAAATCTGCCACGCGAATGCTCGTGTTCCGAATGGATTTCTCCTCACAGCTCTGCAAGCAAACACCCCAGTCCTCAGCGCTTCTGAGAGCTGGTTCAGGATTAAGCTAGGCTTTGAGAGGAGCCCTCTGACCCCACAACTGCCAGGTCTGACCTAATCGGAAGGATTAGAACCGTGAAGCTCTGAGCTCTTCGCATTTCGGATCAGTGTTAAGCTGCTGAATGCTCTGCTTCATAGGCTGCAGCCACCAAAGCAGCCTTGAGGCTTTTAGACCATGGGAGTGAGCAAGAAAGGGCTGGCTCACGCTAAAAGTGCGGAGCAGGGAAGGAAAGGCAGGCTGTTCCTGCTCTTTTTTGACCATAGAGCCTCCTCTTTTTTGGCCATAACCCACCTTCTTCTCGTTGTACAGAGTGTCAAAATCTGAGTTGACAAACAAGATGTTTTCTGGCTTGAGGTCAGTGTGAGTCAGCTGGTTGTCGTGTAGAACTGCACGGGCGGAGGAGAGGAAAACAATCACATTATAAATAAGAAGCAGACAATGACACACTCCTTACGCAGCTCCCTTTAAAACCACCAAGCCAATTCTTCCTCAGCTCCCTCATGGGGAGGCACCATGACCCAGCAAGACTCACATCTCAAGGCATGGCAGAGCTGGTAGGCCATGTGCCGGATCTGAGGGAGAGGGTAGGGCTGGAAGTTATTCTCCTTCAGGAACTCAAAAGTGTTCTTGCCCAGAAGCTCAAAGGCAATGCACATGTGGCCGTGGAAGTTGAACCAGTCTGACATCAGGACACACAAGCTGTGAGGACAGAAAGACAAAAGAGGATTCATCCTCGTGCAGGGATGAGGCGGAACGGTTGTTCTCTCTGGGTTTGGTCCCTTTGGAAGTGATTGTTGGAGCAAAAGCTCTGGGGATTAGAAAATATCTCACAGAATCATAGAATGGTCTGGGTTGGAAGGGACCCCAAGGATCACAGAGTTCCAACCCCCTGCTAAAGGCAGGGCTACCACCCTCCAGGCCTGGAGCTACACAAGGTTGCCCAGGGCCCCATCCAACCTGGCCTTGAACACACCCAGGGATGGGGCATCCACCCCCTCTCTGGCAGCCCTTTCCAGCCCCTCACCACTCTCTAAAGAACTTCCCCCTCAAAATCTCATCTAACCCTTCCCTCCTTCAGCTTCACCCCACCCTCCTTGTCCTGCCCCTGTCTGTCCTTTAACAAGCCGATTCCCCTCCTGTTTCTCTGCTCCTTTCAGGGATGGGAAGGTTGCAATGAGGTGCCCCCGCAGCCTTCTCTTCTCCAGGCTGACCCAGCCCAGCTCCCTCATCCTCTCTCCGTAGGGCAGCTGCTCCAGCCCTCTGAGCATCTTCATGGCCTCCTCTGAACCCTCTCCAACAGTTCCACATCTTTCTTGTATTGGGGGCCCAGCTCTGGACACAGGACTCCAGCTGGGGCCTCCTGAGGGCAGAGCAGAGAGGGACAATCCCCTCCCTGTCCCTGCTGCCACCCCTCTCCCGATGGAGCCCAGGATAAATCCCATTCAATTCTCCTCCCTAGGACCTGGCAGGGTCAGTTGTTAAGACTCTGGTGCAACGGGAGCCAGACCCTTCTTCCAAAACACAGAGGAATGACATGGGGCTTTTCACCCCCACACACACTGGAGGCGAGTAGCAGATACTCAAGTCCTCGGCCCCACGGTCCTTCGAAGACATCACCCAAGCTTCGTAGCAACTTACAATTTGTTCTCCTTATCCTTCTCCTTGATTTTTTTCAGGACATTGATTTCCAGTCTGGCTGCTTCCCGGTACTTTCCCACATTTTTAATGATTTTCAGTGCCACCTGAGATTTGCCTCTGTAAGGAGAGAGAGAGAGAAAATGCCTTGAGTTGGGAGTAAAAATCCTACGTACAGCCCGGAGAGAGGGCAGGTCCCAGTTACTCCAGTCACTTTTTGATGTGTTAAGAGGCTCTTTACTGGGTAAGGCTCCAAAGAGACCCACAGCCAGCTCCACCAGTGTGCTGTTTCCTGACATGGCTCCGTAAGGTCGCTGTGCCTCCCACAGCCAGAGGGTTTTCCGAGGAGGCAGGAGAGCCCAGCGGCTCCTACGCTAAGCCGACCCCGCGGCTCAGAGCCAGACAAGAGGTCAGGAAGAGACAGGGGTCAAGTGTAATCAGGGCAGAGGTTAGGAAATAAGAAAAAGGAGAAGTACATGGGCAGATTAAGAGGTCGGAGTTCACTGCAGTAGAGCAGCCTGAATGAAGCCCCTGTCTTCCCCCTCTCCCTCCAAACTCAGGGGCTGAGGTCTGAAGCAGACCCCTTTCCGCTCACTCCAAGAGAGAATTTCTACTGTAGCGCCAAGCAGAAGGTGACGCAAGTTTTTTTGGGGAAAACAGCAGTGCTAATCCTGGGCTTGAGGTGCAAGGGTCCAGTGTGGAGGTAGTTTTGGGGAAGGGAAGGACACCCACCTGGCGTGGTCCACGCACTCCACCACTTTGCCAAAAGTACCTTCTCCCAGGCTGCCGACAATTTCATCTAGGAGAGAAAACAGGAGTGGATGTGAACTTGGGCGGCTCAGCTGGAGCTGGAGGTCCTGCAATTTCACAGCCATAAAAACGTCAAAGAAAAAAAAACCAAAAACAATTTAAAAAAACCAAAAAAGAATAAAAGAAGTGTCTTGCTGCTACGCTCTTTAAAACTCAAGTGTCTACTGTCTGCCTCAGGCAAGTTACTGGTCAGTCCATTTATAAGCAATAAAACACTAGAGACCCCTCGAGCGCGGCACGAGAGCTCTCGTCTAACGCGGGGATAGGAAGGAGAGAGGTAAAGTTTTACGCAAGGTGGCTGTATGTACATCGCTCCCGGAGCCAATCGCCGATCCTGCACACCAGGTGGCCTTCCTTGTCATCTTCCACGCTCCTGCTGCGCTTACTGCTCTGTTGGCTCCTCTGTAGGCACCGCCGCCCCCCGAACCGGCGTACGACCAAGCGCGCACACGGCGGCGGGATCGGGTTGTCATTCAAAGGTGGAGAGGACGGTGCCGTCGGTGGTTGGATTTTCCAGATCCCAGCATTTCATAAGGCACACAGCATATATAACGATAGGGATATTGCAAGGGACACGTCAAGACACAAAACTAACTTGCAAAACAGAAAAGTAATCAACAGCTACAGGTATGAGGTAAAAAATAAAACCAAAACCAAACCAGGTCGCTCGTTAAGCCGACACCGTTAGTGCCCCCCTCTGCTCTGAAGGGAAGCGGCAGCGGGGAATCAGAGAGGCACAGAATATCCTGAGTTGGACCCACAGGGATCATCAAGAAGCTCCAGGGTTAAGGCGGCTTGGGGCAGGGGCACTGCCATTCCCCTGCTTCCTCCTCTGCAGCGCCAGGAAGAGGAGGGCTCTGCCAGAACCACATATTTCTCCGCTGGCAAACGGGATGAAGGGAATAGGAGCTGTGGAGCTCGGACAAGCTGCCCAGTAGAAGCCAGAGTAGCGGTTCTACCCTCTGTGTAGCCAGCTCTTTTCTGTCTTGGGTAGGAGATCACCGGCTACCCAGAGCTGCGTCCTGCCCTGGCTACGAACTGGCTCTTCTCTTCTCAGCAGAGCCAACTATGGTGCCGATCCTAAACCCTGCTGCCAGCACACGACACGGGTTTTAAAGCCTGAGAGAAGTTAAAGGAGTCCCCTGAGGAGCCTTTCGCTCCGCTTCAGGTGTCTGCTCAAGGTACGAGGTCACGCTTGCCCCTGGTACTGCTGGCTTCTACTGGAAAACCAGCCCACCATTCCTGAAAGGACCCGGGATCCGCAAAGCAAGCTGCCCTAGTTCCTCATCTTTTTCTATTTCAGCCTTAGAAATAAATAAGTAAAATCATTACTTAGGATCTCTACAGCCAGAGAAACGAGTCCAAAGCTCTACGTTGCCATGCCTGAGCTTTCATGGGGCTCCTGTTGCCCCTTGCCCTCCCTGGCTAAAACCAAATAGCGAGCTACACCCCAAGAGACCAGCTGAAATGGAGGAGAAGGCAGAGAGGACAGTCCAGAAAGCCAGGAGGCTTCCAAGGAGTTACATCCCTCTGCCCTATTATCACCACATACACAAACCATGTTGGAGGCTTGGTTTTGGAAGGGGGTGTTGGCCTAACCTTGGCCTTTCTCTAAAATTAAAATAAAGCCAACTGGAAAGGAATGAAAGGAGGGAAGGGACAGAGTGTCGGAGGTTCCCGGACGTGACTGCAGGGATCAGGGTTCGGTCAGTGGTTGGTGTTTAAAAGCAATCCATCTGCAAGAGATGGAAAGGTTCCGTATGGGAGGGGTGCAGTGAAGCAGGTCTGGTACCTCACAGGCTATTCCTGGGACCTGCCTCCCCCTCCCAGTGCCAAACACCCCCTGATAACCAGGGAATACTCCCCCTGCTAAGGGGGTAAACAACACCGGGGGAAGTTTTCAGAGAAGCTGAGATTCAAGGACACACGTGCAGCCTTTCCCTAGGGACTGTGGAAGGGGGTACAAGCCATGGCGCTAACACCGCGGGGAGAGCCCATCTGGTCCATCCTACCACTCCCTACCAAAAAACCTCCCCCAAACAGCAGCAGGATGCAGAAGCGAAGCCCCAGCTGTGTGTAAACCTGACTGATGCCGGAACCCCCGTGGCCGAGGCTTTCCCTAATCCCTTCCCCGGCCGTAAAGAAGCCAGCTTAAGCTTCCTCATGTATTAAGGCTACAAGGGCGAGTAAGAACTGAGTACGCAGAGCTACAAAGGCTTCCCGCTTCACGAGACATGGGTTTTTTTCCAGACTACACGTTCCACATAATGAAAACAAACACCAAAAAAAGAAGGAAAGGAAGGAAAAAAAACCAACCAACCAAATCCAAACGGGATTAGAGGTACTCACCCAGAGCGTTCGGAGCTGAAAGGAGGGAAGAACGATTAAAACCCTGACCAATCCTCAACTCCTCCTGGATGTTACTCACCGAGGAAGCACTGCTACAAGACCTGGTCCTGCGTTTCCGGCAGTGATGCTGATGTTTTTTCGGACGGTGCTGCTCTCTGCCTCTGGATCGCCGCCAGTTTCGCGAGCGGGTCGAGTAATAATCCTCGCCGAAAGACGGGCTTCGGTCTTCGAATCTGTAGGCGTCGCTGTCCCGCCTGTATCTCCTGGGGCAAGGCATCCTGTCATGGCTGGAAGGCAAAATAAAAACATGTTTAGGAGCTTGGAAAAGCAGAATCCTGCTGAAAATCCCGCTGCAAGGTGGCAGGGAAACAGAGGCAAGCGTCCTAACCTCAAACCCTGCTCTGCTGTGGCTCAAACACTGACCTGTTCCTGGCCAAGCTCCTCAAATAAGAGCAAGGGGAAAGTTTACGGAGGAAAGAGAGCGGTGCTCTCCCGGCTGGAGGAGCCAGAGGGAAGAAATCCCCCTCCACTTCCAGTCAGATCTGAGCTGCCTGCCTCAGCCCAGCCACCTCCGCAGTGTTTTTCCTAACATCATTGCTTCCCCTAGCCCTGAGGTGGGGGGAAGGTGCCTCATTAATCCTCCTGCTAATGAGATCCAAAGGTAGCAGCAGTGCCCAAGTCAACCCCCTAGGTCCCAGCTAGGGGGGTCCCCCAAACACTGAGCCTTCGCTGCACACACGTACACTGGATCCAGAGCCAGAAGGAAGATTCCAGCCTCCCAAGGCACAGTGAAGCCTCCTGCGCCTTGAGTGATGAGGGGAGGAGCTGGATCTCCACAGTGGGAAGGGCCAGGAGACACCAAGCCCAAGCTCCCCTGTGCCGGTGTTCATCGCCTGAATCCGTCCGGAAAGGGGAACTGTTCCTGTTCACGCCTATTTTGGCAGTGATTGGCTCTCTAACGGGATGCAGGAATAACACCCTCGAACACAGAGGGTGCTGGCTCCCAGGTTAAAGGGGTGAGAAGGTTTTCACCAACAAAAAGCCTGTTTTCCACCCAAATCCGTCCTGTACAACCCATGGGATGAACAGAAAAGGCCATTCGTTGCGTGTGTCAGCTGTTATTTCACAACCTGCTTCTGTTCCAGCCGGGCTCAGGAGAGGGATTAAGCTAGAGAACACCTGAGGAATGGCAAGGTGAACTCTTGACTGCACCTGCCCTGTTCAGCCAGCGGATCCATACCAGCTCCAGCGCCTCATCGTCCCCGTGGGAACGCCAAAGAGAAGGATCAAAGGTAAAATCCAGAGCCAAAGCTGGATAGGGACACTTGGGTCCCTTGTGATGGCGTTGGGGAGGGAAAAGCAGGTTACTTTAAACCTGATTTGGGAAGGAAACAGGTCTTTGGGAAAGACTTTAATGCCTCAATACTGGGAAGCATGATTCCATGCTGTTCTCCCACATTAACGTTAAAGGCTGGCTTTGGGAGGAACTCCCGGCCGGCTATGGAGCAAAGGGAAGGCACACAGGATTAAGCCCTTCACTCCCAGCCCTGGGATTTGGGGGTTTTAAAGCCGATGGGCGCTGGGGAAAGGAAAAGCCGGCATTCCAGAACGGTGCTGGAGGCCAAAGGGTTTATAGGATAACCGTCCCCGCTGGGTCCCTCCGCTCCTACCTTCTGGATGGCGATCTCCTGGGGAGATCCCTGCGGGGTGGGTACCGCAGCCTGCCCTCGTAGTCTCGGCTGCGGGACCTCCTCCTCTTCCACCGGGGATCCAGGTAGCTCTCCTGCTCCGGGGACCGGTACCTCTTACAGTGATGCATCTGAGGAGGAGGAGGCGGGGGGAGACCGGGCCCGGATGAGAAACCTTCGGCTCCCGCCCAGAGACCACCCCAAACGGAGCGCGGGGATGCCGGGGCCCCGCCAACCCCAGCGCCGGGAAGGGCTTGACGCCGGAGGCCCGGGTTGTTGTGTGTGTCCGTGTCCCCGGTAACCGAGAGGCCGAGCGAGCCCGCCCGCCCCGGGACGCCCCGGCCCCCACCT
>VZTU01005288.1:44540-57414 GCA_013400835.1 Zapornia atra
GTTTGGGTGGGCTCCCAGTTTGGGGGATAGGGGGTCCCAGTTAGGCAGGCTCACAGTTTGGGGGGATTCCAGTTGGGGGGGCTCCCAGTTGGGTGGAGGCTCTCAGTTGGTGGGGGGCTCCCAGTTCAGGGGGCTTCCCACCCATCTCCCACCACAGCCAAGGTCTGAGGGCTGGCAGGACACAAGCGATGGCCATAGGGGCAAAAGGCTCCTCTTCTCCCCCTGCCCAGGCCAAAAGCCACCTCACTCTCCTCCATTGCTGCTCAGAAAGGGGCTTGTGCCAACCAGCGCCCACGCCCAGCGCTGGAGATGGAGGCCACGCCGACACACCGAGCGAGACCCAGCCTCTCCCAGGCTCTGACATCCCCCTGCGCTTGCCCAGGCAAGCCTTGTCCATGGGCTGGGTCAGGGTCCAAGGAGGTCGGGCTGGATCTGGTGCCACCGCGCTGTCTCCAGCTGCCCCCGGCTCCACATCTCCCTCCAGTGCAGCAGCCCGGCCCCAGGGGCACGGGGACCCACCAGCACATGGCCCAGGGGGGTGCCACGGGTGTAGATGCGTGCCTGTAATGGGAGAGGGACATGGTGGCCTTTGAGATGAGCTAGAAACACCCATTGCCCCCAGAAGAATGATCCCCACTCTGGTTGCCCCCTGCAAGCAGCAAGGAATAGCTCCTCCAGGTTCACATCTATCCCCTCCCACAAGTAGGGGGTGCTGAGCCCCCCCCCCATTTTCAGGAGAGACCCCTCAGACCGTGGGTGATCCAAGCCACCTTCTTGGCTGTAGTCACCTCCGCCCTGCTCACCTGCATGATGGTGAACTCCAAGGCCAGGTCCTGCTGCTGGCCTCCTGCGGGGAGGCTGAAGAGGAAGGGCGCGTTCCACACGGGGCTGTACCCGGTGACAGACTTGGTTTCCTTCGTGTCGATGACGTGGCCGCTGTGGTAAAGGCGGATGATGACGTAATGGCCTGCAAGTGAAGGGAAGAGCTTTAGTAAGAGGGACCTGCTCTGGGGACACACAAGCTAGATCAGTGCACGGCCCCGTTAGCTAAATTGGGGTGCCTGGGGAGGGCTACAAGGTCTCCATGGGGCTCTGCGGAGCTCCAAGGTCCGCAGCTCATATCCCTGCCCACCACACGAGTTGAGGAGCCAGAGACGCCAGCAGGACAGAAAGCCACGTGTTATTTTTTGACCCATAAACCTGTATATTTTAACCCTTTTTGGGAAGCCCTTCCCTGTGCCCACCTGGGCTACCCCTTGCCCCTGCCCCGTCTGTGCCCAGTGCCCTACCTGGCTTGCCCGGCATCCGTGAGAGCCGGCCCAGACGCTCCGCCTTGCGGACCAGCACCTTGATGCGACCGGCCAGAGCTTGGTACTGGAGGAGAAGGAAGAGCTGGCCGAGGGGTTTGGGTGGGGAGGAGAGGACACTCTGGCTGAGACACTGCAGTGGGATGAGAGAGCGGGAGATGCTGTGAAGCCTCCTTGGACCTCATCCAGCCCCCCAGCTCAAGGCTGTTCCTCAAGAACGGGCAAAACCGAGGCAAGAAGGTGACTTTGATGCTTATCGGCACCGTGAGGGTGGTGCCAACTCTGCATTTAACCCTTCCACACGCCCCAGCACCCCCATCTTCAGTGAACGCCCCCCCCAAGCACTGATGTTGCCGGGTACTATGGTTGATGGATACTGATTATGGATGGAGGACAAAAAGGAGATGTGGAGATGCCATCTCAGCACCTTCAGTCCCTCCTGCTGGCTCCGGGTCCCGCTGTGGAGTTTTAGGGCTCTGAGACCAAGAGGACCTCAAGCAAAACCTAAGGACAACCCCCACTTCCTGCACCCCATTGCCTTCCTGACCTTTCTGAGGTTGGTTTTGGTGCTCGACAGCTCCCAGCTGTAGCTGGAAGTCTCCCGGGGGTCCCAGGTGGCCTGAGCGCAGGGGAAGAGGACCTCTCCCACGAAGGAGTCCTTGAGGCTGTGAAGCCTGGTATAGACGGCAAAGCGTAGGGTGAAGCTCCTCAGCTCCTCCAGGCTGTACGGGCCGAAGCGGCACGGCTCCCGGCGGGCAGGGCGCAGGCTGCCGCGCTGCAGTGCCACGCGCTGGGACGCCGGGAGCCGCGGCAGCAGGAACACCTCCACGTAAGAGCCCCGCGGCGCCTTGGGCAGGTGGGAAACGCCGAGGACCATCACGGCGAGCGTGGCCTCGGCTGGCGAGTAGAACAAGTCACAGTGGAGCCAAGGACGATGCTTGGGGCTGGTGCTGGAGGGCAGAGACATGGGAGGTGCTAGGATGGGGTGGACCACCTTGTTGGAGAGGAGGTGGGCTCCAGAGATGGTGCAGCAGCGCTGCCACGTTCCCGCCAGCCTTGGGGAGAAGGGGAGGCTGGGCAAGGAAGCTCTGCTGTGGAGCAAACCCCCATGGAGTGCTGTCAATGCTGGGGGGCCCTCCTCTGTTGGGGCATCCAGCACCTCTGCCACCTCTTTGTAGTGCCGCTGGACAGGCACTGGCACCGTCCTGGTGGGCAGGGAGGATCCCAGCTCCACTGTCGCTTGCTTCCAGGAGAAGTGGGGGCCCAGGCGCCGGTGATGCCGCCAGCACACAGTGCAGCCCAGGAGGATGTTGAGGAAGAGGAGAGCCAGCCCCACACTGAGGAAGACCTGCAAATTCACTAGAGAGAGAGGAGATGGGCACCCATCAGCACAGCGGATCTCACCACCACAGCTCTCCATGGGTGATGGAGTGATGGGGAGAGGAGCAGCAAGGCTTGGGTGCCCACCTCCCCAACCTTGTGGGATTGAACCGGAGCATCCTGAAAGGAGAAGGCAGGAGAGGAGCTGATGGGGCCAGGGCTGAGCTTTGGGGCTCAACATCTGTGGGCACGGGCACAAGCAGCCTGGCTCCGGTGAGGCCAAAGCAAACCCGGCCTCACGATAAGGCCTATGGAAAAAGCGGCTTTTATCAGCGCCGCGGCCGCGCTGATGTGTGTCGGGCACGGCCAGTGATTTGCCGTTTGCTTGGCTGGGGGCACGAAGCACACGAAGTGCTGGTGCTTTGGAGGGGAGAGAGGACACCTGCAAGGGGGTAGGGGAGGATTTATTTAGGGGTGCCTGAGCTAGACTCAAAGCAGCAGCAGTCCCTGAGCCGTGGTATACCCAAGCACCCCAAAAGAGGGGGAACCACCTCCTCCCTGAGCAATGAGCAGGGCTTTATCCCTCCCAGCAGGGATACTTGGGCGGGGGGGGGTCAGGTTCCCTGGCAGGTGAGCAGGGATGGAGGGAGGGGAGTCGGAATGTGAACTTGCACAGGTGCCTTCCCACCTCTGATTTGTAAGCATGCTGGGGGATAACACCCTTCCCCCCCGATCAGCATGCACAGAGGGTGTTTGCTTCCCTCCCCCCCACCCCGTGTTTCTAGAACCCTCTTTACCTGCTTCAGACATCTGGTTTTAATGCGAGCAGAGGGTGCAGGCAAGTCCTCAAGCTTGAGTTTATGTGGGGAGAAGCTGGAGCTGGGAAGAGCTGAAGCCAGCGGTGGGCAGAAGGGGAGGAAAGGCGGAGGGGAAAGGCTCTGCCTTCACTTGCCCGCTGCTCGGATAGGCTGGGACCGGAGCCCAGGCGAAGCGAGTGCCGGCTCTCCTCCGATAACCGGGATCCTTGGGGTGGTGGTGGCAGGAGGAGGACGGGCAGGGCTGTAAACCATAAGCTCTTCTGGCACAGCACAGAGCAAAGTCAGTGGAGACGCCAGCAAGCAGCTGAATATTGCAACCCCAGTGACAGGCACCAGCCACATCTCCTGTGTGCACTAGGCAGGACCTGAGGCTGAGCTCAGGGACTCACAAAAAGCTGGTTCCTCACATTTCCACCCAATTTTGGGGCTCCCCCGCACCCCTCTGGCAGCAAGAGACTCATCCATCCTCTGCAGGAGGCAGCGGGGATGTTCCAAACACTCACAACTTACTGCTTTACAGCATGGTGGCCAAGGGGGCTGGTGAGGAAGCCCCCCAAGCCAGATGCGGCTGGAAGGGTCCATGGGCAGGGCGGGAGGAGGTTTCCTGCTCCATGGCACAGGGAAGCAGGGGAATCTGGCAGGAGGACGGAGAAGCTGTGGGGCACATGCCGGGCTCCATCCCTGCACCCTTGGGTGGGCCGCTGGCCAAAGCAAACGGAGCTGCTGAGGCCTGGGAAACACCAGTACGTCAAGGGCTGGAAACCAGTTTCTCTCCAACTGCCAAACTGGTTCAATGACTGGAAAAAAAGCCAGTGTCAGGTGCTCTGCAAACAGGAAAACCCTTGGGAAGCATTAAACATCCCTTTTTGTGCTGAGGATGCAGTGATAACCGTGAGCCCTTTGGTGCCAGGGTGAGAATTCCCAGTCAACATCCCACCTGGAAGCTGGAGCATCCCACCCCAAGCTCATTTCAAACCACCACACCAGCTCAGTGTTACAGCCCAGTTCCTCCCGTGAAGGTCCAAACTGGGAGCATCAAGGCCCACGAGGACACAGACCTCATCTAGGCTGACCCCAGCCTCCGGGAATCCTTTCCTGGGATGCAGAAAGGGCCTGGAAACCTTTAAAAGGATAAAAATCCAGCTTTAAGGAAATGGGGCAGCCGCAAATCAGGCTCGGGGGGGGTCAGCACGTGAAGAGGTAGAAGTTTATTGGAATATAAACATTCAGATAACATGTAAGATAGAAAAAACCCAACAACAACATATACAGACACTTGTTGGAAGGAGACGTTGAGGTATTTATCCACCGCCTAGGCTATCACATTAGTTATTTTTTTTTAAAATTTATTAATTTTTATTCATTTTTTTGTTTCTTTCTTTGTTTTAAATAGGTAAGAAAACGAGTAGCAAGGCTGCTGCAGCTGTTTGGTGAAAACATCTTCTGAGCCGAATCTGTTTGGAGCACACACACACACACGCAGCGGCCAAAGAACCACCCCAAAACCAACCCCAAAACTCAGCGCCATGTGTGTTCACATGCAACTTTGGGAGCCAAGCAGGCATGCAGCCTCCCCCACATCCCTCTTTTCCCAGCTCACAATGTCTGTGCTTCCCCCAGCATCAACTGGGAGCTGCTGGAAGAGGACAAGCGGGTTTTAGTTGGGGTGCTGAGAGGATTTTTCCCCCCCTTTCCCAGCAAAACCTCCCCGAGGGAGGAGCATCGGAGCCACATGGACATGAGCTGGGGGCTGGGGGGGCTCTTTATGGATTCTTTTTGCCTCCCCCCATGGCTGCTCCCGCTGGTCTGGCCTTTGGAAGGAGCATTTCAGTGAGGCAGGCTGCGCCGCGGAGCACTTCACCCGAGGAACGGTCAGTCCCACCCGCAGTATCAAAACCCCTGAGTACTATTACAATCGAACACGGGTGAGTGAAATGAAGCAGGGGATGATGGGGCAGGGGGGGTGACAAAAAAACACCCCCACACACCCCCCACCACCCCTTCTCCTCAGCTCCTCCATCCCGCCTCTGCTGCTGGTTTCTGTAACCCCGTCCCTAAAGCCCGGCGAGCTCAGTAGGAGGTGGGGAGCTCGGATTAAAACCGACTCCCCGTATCAAAGCCGGGCTTAGGGGAAGCGTTACTCTTCACAGTCTGAAGGGCTGGTCCTTGGAGAAAGGACCAGTTTATTGTTGCAGCTTATTTGTCTTTAACTGAGGTATCTGTTACGCATCCCGACTTGATTCTTTCCCTGAATTGGATACAGAACAATCTGTTAGTCCCTATTTCCAGTCTAGTTGTGTCAAGCTTATAAACATTAATACTCTAAGTAGTGTCGAAGCCGTTTATAGCAGTTCAGTGATTCGAGTGCCTTTCTGTGCAAGAAAACACGACGTTAAGCATGTGATACGTAAAGCAAACCCACCCACTACTAACCTCTGCTCCCCAGGACCAGAGAAGAAAGCGTAAGGAGAAGCAAAAAGTGCCCCAAGTCCCACTCGCAGGAAACAAGCCCCGAACCCAACCCCCAAATAAACCCCAAACCATCCAAAAGGAAATGAAAAGGCAAAAGAATAAAACAAAAAACCAAACTGAATGAGCCTCCGAGGTTGGAAAAGCCTCTCCGAGCCCACGAGGGTGAAACGCTGCCAGGGCCTTGCGGGATATTGGCTTCAAAAGCATCCGGAGAGGCGACCTCTCTTGGCGCAGCAGCATCTCTCAGGCCACACGTGTTTCTCTCCCTCACATCAAATCCTCCCAGACAACTCAAATCCCAGAGGATAAACACAAGAGAGAGCACGGTGGCTCTTGCACAGAGGTCGCCCCAAGGACAGAGCAGCAGCCCAGCCGAGCGGTGCTGGGGGATTCAAAAGGAGAACCTGACATTCCAGAGCTTCAAGGAAGGATTATTCATGGAGTTTTCCAGGTTTAAGCCCGATCCTCTGGCTGCTGACGGGGCTTTTCCCGAGGTGGCATCCGTCCCAGTGGTTTTTAAAGCCATGTTGTACTTGGTAGTATAAAACCAACAGGTTCTGGGAGCGCAGGGACGGCGCAGCAGCCGATGATGAAGCATGGGGGGACTCTGGAGTCATCCCTGTGTCCAACACAGAGTCACTTGAAGCCAGCAGTGACTCTCTCCCTCTTCTCCTGCCTCTGCCCAGCCCTCGTAACGCCACGCACACGTCCTGGGATAACGCCGCTCGGCTTTGTGTCTCCTGCCAGCCCGAAGGATGGGGAAGCCCCCGCTCCTTCCCCCCACTTTGTCTTCTGTCTTTGGTGATACAATTAATAAAAATAATAAAGATACCCTACCCCCCAAAAAAACACCCCCACAACATCAGCAAAACCACATATAAAAACAAGCGATAAGATATGCCGATACTTCCTGAGGAGGTTAAAAACCACCCCCCCAAATAAACCCCAACCAACCTACCCCGACGCCAAGCACGTATCTGAGGTATTTCATCTGCTCAAAACCAAACCCCCTGACTCGGGCCTGGAGGATGGGAAGGACGTCACCAGGGCAGGATGGACGGATGGATGGAGCTGGGGAAAAGCCCATGTGGGAAAGGGCAGCCGGAGGAGAAGGGACAGGGCGAGGTGACCCCGAGCTGAGTCAGCCCCTAAGCCAGCTCGCTCGGCTTCCGGGAGCCGCAGCTGGCCTCTGTTTGCCTTCAACTGGGGTGCTGAGGGGAACGGGTGGAACATCAGTGGGATGAGTTCGTAGAGGGGAGGGAGGCAGATAAGGCTGAGGGTGTTTAAAACTCAGCCCAAAAGCCCCAAGAAGGCAACGGAAGAGCCAGCACCTGGCAGGAGAAGGAAGCAGCAGATAAAGAAGTTTTGAAGGCCAAAAAACATAGCGATGAGAAGGTCCTTCCCCTCCAGCCAAGGCCTGGGAGAGAGGGAAGGAGGCCCAGGAGCCAAGAGGGTGTAGGAAGGGGAAGGACATGGGAACACCAGACCATGACAGAGCCCGAAGAAGAAAAGCGAGGCAGCAGAGCACCCCACTGGCTCTTAGGATTGTCAATACACAGAGTTGTTTTGAGGAGAAACACTTCCCACTCCCAGTTCGAGGAGAACCAAGTTTGCCCTGCCCCAAACTCCAGCTCTTTCCACCTGCCTTGGTGACGTCTAGGCCATCTCTTGACCCGCAGCTTCCAGAGACGATCCCTGATTGAAAAACGCCAGGCATGCCCCTCCCAAATTCCACCACCACCACCACACGCTGCCTCCACGTCCCACCCGACAGGAACACAGCAAACCCTGGGGGGAGGAGGAGGAGGAGAGAGGAAGAAAACAAAAAGCCAAAGGGAAGGAAGAAAGGGGAGAACAAAGCAAAAAGGCTGGACAAACAGACGATGAAGAAAAACTCGCTGGCATGGGAAGGCTTCAGCATCATCATTGTCATCATCATCGTCTTGGCGTTGGCCAACCGCTAAAGCAGGTTCCTTGAGATGAGGTAATCTGTGCGACTCCTTCCCGGCGCTCCCCAAGGGCGCAGAGAGAAGAGCTGCCGGGGGGGCCAGTGTGAGTGACAGCAGGCTGGGCCGTCCATCAGAGAGACCAGCTGGTGGAGGGCTCCGCGCTGGGGGTTCCCCGGGATGAGGTAGGGCTGGGAGAGCAGTGGGAGCTGCTGCTGCTGCTGCAGGAACTCTGGGTGCCGGAGCCTGCGATGAGGTGGACGACCGGCTTCTGGGCAAAAAGCACGCCTGAAAGGCACGGAGAGGTTACTGGGGGCGGGGGCACGGTGCACCCTTGGGAGCACGCTGCACCCTTGGGAGCACGCCACCCTCCCCATGCCACCAGCCTGTCCCTCCACCCACCCCCGGGAGCGGTTCTTCCTCACCAGCATAGATAGTGCCGTTAATCTCCACCGACATGTTAATGCTCCCGATGCCGTTGGGTGACAGGTTCAGCGCCGCCGCTGTCGCCGAGTCTGGTTTATCTTCTTTCAAGAAAGAAGAGACCCAGGGTTAGAAGAGTTTCCCCACGCTATCCAGAAATGACTAAGGGGGTACACAGCCTTCCCTCTGTCTCTTCTTCAGTAAGGAACCCCCCCCCCAATGCCTGTTGCCAGCCCTGTTATAAGTAAGATAAATCTATAAAGGTGGTTAAATGCTTCAGTGCCAATTGAGCACGGGGGTGGGATCCCACCAGCAGCTCCAAATCACTCCCCAACTTAGGGAATTAAGAAGCTGCCAGCACATGAGATGAGGTATTTAAATCGTCCGGGCTGTGGCTGCGTTTGCCTCAAACCCAGGAACATTTGAAATCTGGGTTTGGTTTTAGTTTGCATCTCCTCTTTCTCTGCTGTGATGGGCAGCTCTGGAAGCGCCACTGCAGGGCAGGAGGGTTCAGTTACACCCACGTTTAGGGAGAGCTGAGGCCTCAGGAAAACTCTGCAGCTCTTCTTCCCCGCTCTTCCCAGCCCGACCTTGTGCCTCCATCCCAACATACAATTAATAGGGGGGGTCCAAGACATTTGATTTTAATGGATCAAAAGATCTGTAGGAAAGAGCTGTTGGAACTGATGCTGCCCCGTCTCCTGCAGTCACAGGAGGTCACAAGTCAGAGTGAGGGGTTTGTTGTAGGGGTTTTATCGAGCAGAGCTTTCCGAACACAGCTGGGGCGCTGCCGAATCCACACTGGGTTTGGATTATGGATTATGCAATCACACAAAATCAGCAGAGCTAAGTGAAACCCACCAAAATACTGCTAGACTTTACATCCTGACGTTACCACGTGGTGTTTTAGCAGCCTGACAGCTGCCTCTGCCAGGTACCCAGTGAGACAATCAAGCAGCAGGAGGTGTTTAATGCTCCCCAAAGACCTTCCTGGTGCCGCTTACCCTTGCCATTGATTTTGATCTTCATGGGGATCTGCCGCGCCATGCTGAACAGGTTGCGCTGAAGAGCCTGCTGGACAAGCCGCTGTTCCTCCTCCGTCATCCGTGAGACCTTCTTCTCCGGAGGTTCTCCCGACTCCAGTCTCTCCCTCAGCTGCTCCAGGGTGGCCGTTCTCGCTGCCACGGTTGCCTGCTGGCTAGCCAAGGTCACTGGCACGGCAATACGATTTGGCATAGACACGGTTAAGGGCACGCCATCGCCTAGGAAAGGAAAGAATGGCTAAAGCCCCTCTGGCAGCCCTTCCCAAACCGAGCACGCAAAGGTTTCGACCAAGGTACAGAATATCCTGCAAACCCCGAGCCACCCAAGTCCCTCTGCTCTCAATTCCAAAGTGGTTTGAGTGGATAAAACAGAAGAGAAGCACCTTTCACCTCCCAACCCAGCTGACCTTTCCTGACGGCGGCTGCCGGAGACACCCGGGGATTGCTGGTCCCGCTGCCCGGTGCGACACCGATGATGGGGAAGCGGATCTTTGGGGGGGACAGGAGAGAAGGAGGCCCCGTGGTGGTGGGCGAGTAGCTGAACAAAGAAGAGCTGTAGCTGGGCCGCCTGCCTTCCCGCCTGTTGCCATCGATTGCAGCCTGAAGCTCGGCAGGAGAGCTAAGGGATTTCTTCTCACACTCGTAGGCATAGAGGTACTTCATATACCTGGGAGGGAGGAGAGAGCACGGAAACTCAAGCAGGTTTCTCAATAGAATGTGAAATTATGGGCTGTGGCAGAGAGCATTGTGTTCAGACTGAGGTCCCCTGCAGACCTCTGCAGTCTTTGTGCATCGTGATCGACAAGAGATGAGCAGTTTGGGTGAGAAGCACAACTCGGGCAAAGAAACTTAGAGGTTACTCAGCATCCACAGGGAAGGACGTAGATACGTACTACTACACCCAACAAGGGCAGAATAGAATCGTTCAGAATCCATTTCCAACTGAGAAACCACCTACAGTTCTCAAAATTGAGATCCTGGTACTGTAACACTAAAGACGAGAAGGAAAATCTGAGGAATTACCCTCATCCGAGTCCTTCATGTCCGGCAGCACCAAACCTTACAGCTTCTGCTGAGCTCTGGCATGTAGGCTTGCAGGAGGCAGCCTGTTTGTACCAAAGGCTGCACAACCAACAAGAACCTTCCTTCTCAGGGGCAAAACAGAGCCTGCGCAGGCTCAGCATGGATTCCCGAGGCCCGGCCATCCACTCTCAAGTCTCTTAAGCACAGCATTGCCCTGCTGCTTCCCTTTGATAGCAGGTTGGCTTTCAGGGCTCTTTTTCCTCTCCTTTTTCTCCCTACCTCATCAAGGGAAGGTAAGAAAAGCTAGCCTAGCAGTAAGTAGGCACTAAACCCAAGTTTTCACGCCTTAGTAGCAGCTCAGGAGGCTTCCCTTCCTCCCTCGGGCTCTTCCTTCCACCCCAGCCCACCATCACCCTCCTACGCCTTCCAGACTTACTGGGTCCGAAGCGTGAAGGCGGCACTGGTGATGGAGGTGGGCAGGTTAAGGCCTTTGGTGATCTCTCGCCAGATCTTCTTGTTGATGATTTCCACCAGCCCTCCTTTTTCAGTCACCAGCTTGTAGAGCATGTAGAGATCCAGGATCTGCTTTGCCATGATGGGGATCCGATTGATGGGAGTTCCTGCAGGGAAACAGTAGGGAAGGGAACATGGAGGCAGAGAGATATTGAGGCCAACTGGCAGGTTGGGGCTATCTATTTTCTTTCTAATAGGAAACGCAGGCGACTCCATTTGCAGCCTGACTCGATGGGCGAGCAAATGAGCCAGGGAAGCGTAGCCACATGGCTTTCCTTTTCCTGAAAGATCCTTTCCCATAGGCAAAGGCAATTATCAGATAGTAACGACCTGCAGCTAAGAGCAGCTTCTGAAACAGAAAGAGGGGAAGCCAGGACTAGTAAATCCATGGGGCGAGGGAAGCAGTGCAGAGCGAGCAGTGCAGAGGGCAGTGGCAGATAAAAATCCTGATCAGTTCTGCTCAGGAAGGGGCTGAGCAGCTCAAGCTACTCCTGCATTAGGATTCAGCTCCTTTCCTCTACAAGATTTGTTTGGGATCAGTGATGGAAAAGTGCACACGATGCTTGAGAACAGCTCCCTCCCTCCCATGTGCAATAACGTTCTGCCGATGGCACCTCAGCAGCCAGCGGGAGCTGTTGGGAGAGCTAGGGGAAAGGAAAACATCCCAGTGCTCTGAGAGACCCAAAACACAGTCCTATTCTAGCCCTGGGAGTACAGGGCAGAGGCAGGGAACCAGCTCCAGCCTTCTTGTTTGGTTTCATCATCTTGGGGGTTAAGAGAAGTAAGAAGAAGGGGTTTTTAAACCTTTTTGATGCACCTTAAAGCATCCAGGGTTTGAAAAGCTCAAACTAATGAGATTTTGGCAAGGAGAGGAAGAGATGGGGAGGGGGGAGATGGGAGGAGATAAACTAAAAGAGCTGATGTAGCAACCCTTTTATTTCGCATAGGAAATACTGTCCTGGATCAAAGAGCCATCCATCTGAGGTCAGTATCCTGCCTGCCACAATGGTGAGGAGCAGCCTGGCAGGACAGCCCACAGAGGGCTGTAAGGGACAATTAGGGAGCACCCGACCCACGGAGAGACTTCTGCCACCGCTCCTCAGCCGGCGGCTGGCTTAATGCCCCGGAGCAGAGCGGTTTATGGCCCTTATAAATGGGTTTTATTCTGGTCAGTGAAAAGGAGTTCAGCTCAGCTCTGCAGCTGTCCTCATTACACATGTAAGTGTAATTTATTTGATTTTCCTTTTCTTCTTTGCCCCTCTCTTTTTGAAGCCTGTCATGTGCTAGCTCCCAGTACCGATTCCCAGAGGTCAGTGAGCTATTGGGTACAAAAAGGGAACTTCTCCAGCTCTAACAGAGCTCCTTTCCATGTCACCAGCGCTTAAACTCTAAGGAAACATAAAGGGCAAGCTGTTCAGGCTGGGTCTGCGTGCTCCATCACTTTATACCCCATCACATCCTCTTTCCCTTGCTTTGCCTAAACAAACCCTGCCCCATCCACCACGGCAAAGTCCCTAAAGCAATAATTTCCCAAACTGCATCAGATCCTCTTCCTGCATTTCAGAGTCACTGGGTCCCTTGGGGAGCAGAGACAAGAGACGGATCCAAACCATTTAAACACCACACCAGCCGGCCCAAACCAGGAGCACATACTGCCCCCCCCCTCATCCCCCCGAAAAGCCAGCTTGTGTATATTAAATCCTCAATTCACTCTGTTTTTTGGGGGAGGGGGTTGGAGTTGTTTCCCCTCCCCTTCAGCCACCATTTTGTCTCAGTGTGTTATTGGAAAGATTAAGAACAGGCTAACAGCATCATTTCAGACACACAGAGGCTTGGGAGCGATCGTGTTACCAGCCTTAAGTTATCATTCATCAGCTGCGCCACAGTAACCAGTCACACCCAGCCAGCTCCAAAGGAAAAACAGGGAAATGTTTCTCTAGGAAGAGCCAGGGGTGAGTTTTGCCACCCCCCAAAGCACTTCTTCCCTAACAACTCTGTGTTTCTGCCCC
>VZTU01005288.1:57423-68273 GCA_013400835.1 Zapornia atra
CCCCCAAGCCAATTTAGGGAATAGCATTAACTTGTCCAGAAGGGACTTTCATCCAGCTCTCCTTGGCCACTGACCAGATGGAGAGTGAAAGGGAAGGGCACAGATAAGGCTCCTCAGGAAAACGAGCCACTAATTCAGACCTCCAAAGAAATATTGACATTTTAATTCTCTACATCTACCCCAAACAAGTTTTCTTCTCCTCCAGCTTCTCTCATGCCAGCATTCCCAAAGGTACCCAAGCATATTTATCCAGCTACTCCTGTGAAAGGGACAAGCATTACCAGGAGCAGTGGGAAATAAAGCCTTAAATATATTCCCACAGCTGGAGGAGGAGCAGCAATCAGACCCGACATCTCCTTTGACACCTTCCGGAAATCTGCTTTCGAACCAAAAGCTCCCTGCAATTTAATCAGCAGCTTTAGAAACCCAACTAAAACCTTAGAGCTTCTCTTTTCACCTCCCCACCCTAAAAATTCCTTATTCTGGAGAAGCTTCACAGCAAGGACAAAACTACTCTGGTACAGAGATGCAAAGGGTTTTCTCTGTGCTTTCTCCTAGTACCACTCCTAAATAGTATCTCCCAGATCCAGTAAAGAGCAAGTTGTGTTTCAGACCTGGTAAATTAGGGGGGGGGAAGGTGATATCTGCATCTTTCCCAGGATCTGACTGCACAGGAGAAGCAGGGCAAGGCTGTTCTTGCAGCCCTCTCCTCCTCCCCCCAGCCCCTCTCCGAGGAAAAAGCCAAGGCGATAAAAGTCTTTATTGGAAAACCCCCGGCGCTCAGACAGGAAAGGCTGAAAAACGAGTATCATGGGATGGCTGGATGCTGAAGCCGAGCGGATCCTTTCACAGGCGGCTGGGAGGCTTGTCAGGGGCCATGATGGATTACTGTCATCTGGCAGCATCAGGATTAATGATCCGGAGGTCAGAGGGGAGAATTCCAGAGGGAAAGGTCAGCAGCCGGGGGCACAGCGTAAGACTTGTTGCCTTTTGATGGCAAACTCATTTTACTGTACTTCCAAGCCTCTCTATTCCACTGGCTCTCAGAGATGCTGTACATACCGTGCTTGCAACAAGCCAGGAGCCGTGCCTGACTTGAGAAGAGAGTGGGGAAGAGGACCTGCTCCTTGGTTTTCTTGGTAAACACCTTTTCTTCCTTTCAGTACAACCCCAGCTACGCAAACACAGTCTGTTCCCATGAGGAATCGCCAAAAGATGGGGTACAAGGAATCTGTTTCCACTGGAAAAGGGACAGTGTGTAGCTGGAGTCATGCCACAGACTCCTGGTTTGCTGAAGGGCAAGACAGCTGTAAGTGAGTTGGACTGATTCAGTTTCTGGAATAAAGAGTTTCCCTGAAGGAAGCCTCCCTGTAGCTATAAACATCTCTGCCCTTGGAGGGAAACAAGCAGCCCCTCTCTGCAAAGCTGTTTCACCCCCTTCAAAAGCCTCTTCTGTTCCAGGCAGACGTAACAGAAGCCTAAAGGGCTTACAAGGATAGGCTTGAATGTCCCCTGTGTGCCCTGTGCTGGGGAGGCAGAAGGAGCAACTGTTTGCTTTTTGTCCTTCAAGAGCTCTAAGAGGTCTGAGGAAGCCATAAACCCCAGCTAATCTCCAGAGGACTCGTGCTTTGGACCATCATCTTCCTCACCCAACCCAAACGAGGCAGGATGGAGAGCAGGGCAAAGCCAGGCTTCAGATTCACCCCCAATTCCAAAGATGCAGAGCAATATTAACCAAAGGAGAGGGCTCCCAAGGCCATTCTTCAGGCAAATCACAGGAAAATAAGTCCCCTCGCTCTGCGGGGATTTGCTTGGCTTGGAGTTCTCCATGTGGGGATCCCCTGTACCCCCTCCTCCCGCTGAGCCATGCCTGCTGCAGGGACTTCCCCACCACCACAGAGCCTAAGCCAGGACTTGTCCCGAACAAGAGAGACAAAGAGCAGTTAATTATACCCAGCCTGGAGCAGTTGGGTTTCAATCGCCTCCCTTTTTCTCTCCCCTACCCATTTGACTTGTAGAAGGGTCCGGTTTTTAGCAAGGAGCAAAGGAGGGGAGAATCCCAAGTATTTCTTCTGCAGAGCAACACTCAATGTGCAACAGAACACATTTTGGAGCAAGAAATAGGCAGGGAGGGTAAGAAACACAGGTAAGAAAGCAGCTGCTTTTTCTCCCCCTTAAACATATTCAGAAGAGAAAACCAGTATCAGACAGCCAAAAGTAACAAGCTTTCCAGAGGAAACCCAGAGTGATCCAAAGTAGTTTTGAACCCATCCTTGAAAAGCCCTTCCTGGCTGACTGAAGGGAGACAGAGTAATGACTCTATGAACACTCTCCAGAGGTAACAATCAGCCTAACAAACTCAGCAGTGTAAGACAGGAGCAAACCAACTCCAACCCCGCACCATCTGAGTTGGGTTTGCTTGAATTCCTCTCCCAGGGCAAACCTTCACCCAAAGCCCCCCTGGCCACTGAAGTCATACCTGAGTCTGCCCCAAGCACTTAACATTAATATAAAACCCCAGAGGTATACAAGGGGGGAAGCCAGCTCTCCCCTTCTCCCCCCTGCCCGTGCCACGGTCGCTGTCATCTCGCCCCACACGCGTGGCTTTTCCACAGCAGGCATTCTCACCTCCCCAGCCGGAATGTCACCAAGCCTGGAGCCCATTAGGCACTCCTACTGAAGCGGGGCGCCGGGACAGAGGGTAATTAATCACGCTCTATTTGACAGGAGGCCCGCTCCTTATCTGCACCCCTCCAGTTTGTGGCTCCCTCAATAAGCGAGGCCGACAGCAGCCCCTTATCAGATTTCGGCTGCTGAACCGGAGGCGGCTTAACTGGCATCCAGTGCCCTGCTTACATTAGCAGAGGCTCCAGTCACATTAACCTCCCCACACCAGGTGCTCCTCCAGCCCCAAAACAGAGATCCCAGGGAGATTTCCTCCCCTGTACCCAGCTTTCCTGCTACCAATGCAGTTGGGTCCTATGTGTTTCTTCACCACATGACTAGTGGTGGGTTTCCATAGGCAAAGAGAGGTATGGATACAGAAAGAGGCAGGGAAGATAAAGGTAGGGCAGGCATGCTGCTCAAAGTCAAAATGTGGAGCGTCTTCACCTTCTTCCATCCACCAGTGTATCTACAGGGACACCTCTTTGGTGTTGAGCCACCTCCTCCACTCGAGTCAAGGGCGTTCATTAATCATCTGAAAAACGTGCTGTTCAATTTAGCAGGGGGAGGAAGGCCAAGAACACCCAGGCATAGAGGAAGCACAGATATAAGAGCTCAGGAATACCAGGACTGGAGGCACAAACATCCACATCTTTGAGACGTTTCAGAAACATGTGGCAAATCAAAGGTCCCAATCTTTCAGGAGAAGAAAGCAAAGCCCTTCAAGTCTTTCACTCATTTCCATATACCCAGGAAGGAGAACCGGGATTCAGAGATCATCAGCTGGCAGTCACTAGAGGGGCATCAGACAGATAACCTATGGAGCGGTTCATGCAAAGCAACAAATCCTTCCAAATTAATTTCTTTTGCACCTCAGCTAGTGCCAGCTCAGCTCATAACAAAACATTTAAGGCCCTCCAGCATCTTTTACAAACTGGCCCAGGTAAACTACCCCAAAATGCCAAACTGTGTGTCTGGTGGGGACTTTTGGGCGTCTAAGGTTGATAAGCAAGATATTCCTGACAAGAGTTTTCTGGGTGCTACAGAGAACCCTACCTGAGGTACAGGACTACATGTTCCCAGAGGAGCTGGGGTCAAGTTGTTGGGAGATCCCAAGCACTTCATGCCTGGTGCTACCCTAGCATCATTTAAAAGCAGTTCAGTACATCAGGGTAGTGCATTCTCCGCTCCCTCTTCCAAAACGCCCAAACCACTGGAAGAACAGAGAGGAACCCAAGCCAGAATGCCCTTTCCTCCTATGACTTAAGGAGAAGCCATTCTTTCACTTCTAATGATACAAAAGTAAAACCCTACAATATTTCTCTGGTTCCCACTGCTTACTATTTCAACATGACATTAGGGACCATTATTCCCAAGCTGAAGTCAGAACAGCTGACCTAAGAGGTTAAAACCCTGTGTCTACTGGGGGAGAGGACTTTTCTCAGTTGATTTGGACCATCCAGGAGAAACCTTGAGTGCCTTGAGTGAGGCTTTTCTACCACAGAGCATCACCTGTTTTCACAGAATCATAGAATGGTCTGGGTTGGAAGGGACCCCAAGGATCATAGAGCTCCAACCTCCCTGCCACAGGCAGGGCCACCAACCTCCAGGCCTGGAGCTACACAAGGTTGCCCAGGGTCCCATCCAACCTGGCCTTGGACACTTCCAGGGACAGGGCATCCACTACTTCTCTGGGCAGCTTGTTCCAGCCCCTCACCACTCTTTCTGTAAAAACCTTCCCCCTAATATCTAATGTAACCCTTCCTTCCTTTAGTTTTAATCCATTCCCCCTTGTCCTACCATTATCTGCCCTTTTAAAAAGTTGAATCCCCTCCTGCTTATAAGCTCCCTTCAGGGACTGGCAGGCTGCAATGAGGTCCCCCCGCAGCCTTCTCTTCTCCAGGCTGAACAAACCCAGTTCCCTCAGCCTCTCTTTGTAGGGCAGGTGCTCCAGCCCTCTAATCATCCTCGTGGCTCCTCTGACCCCTCTCCAACAGTTCCACATCTTTCTTGTATTGGGGGCCCCAGCTCTGGACACAGGACTCCAGATGGGGCCTCACAAGGACAGAGTAGAGAGGGACAATCCCCTCCCTGTCCCTGCTGCCACCCCTCTGCTGATGGAGCCCAGGATCCCATTGGCCTTGTGAGCTGCCAGAGCCACTGCTGGCTCATGTTAAGTTTCTCATTCACCACAATCCCCAAGTCCTTCTCAGCAGGGCTGCTCTCCAGCAGCTCTTCTCCCAGTCTGTATCTATGGCTGGGGTTCTTCCGACTCAAGTGCAACACCTGACACTTGGCAGTGTTGACCCTCATGCTGTTTTAGGGAAGCATCTCCTCCAGCTTTGCACTGAGCAGGTAGCACGAGCAAAGGATGCCAAGAATTTATGTCTGTCGATGTCTCATTTAGAGAACCACATTGCTTAATTCAGATTCAGGAATCTCTCCAGAGGATCAGAATAAAGCAGCCTGGAAAATTGAATCAGTGGAAGAACGAAGTGTATTCCCTGAGCAGACATTTCACCAACACCTCTTGGCCTGTAGGCCCAAGAACCCAGGGGTAAATGCTTTTGTCTACGCGGGGTTGGTTGTATTTCCGCACCTGAACGGCGCAGGCAGAGCGTACAGCAGCAGGAAGGCATTAAACCCACACGGGCAGGCTCACAAAGCCCCTTCTATGTACATACACATACAAACACCCCGAATGGCCAGGCCATCTGGGAAAACCAAGGTCAGGCAGGAACCTTGAACAAAATTAGTAGAGCTGTACAATCGGAGCCGTTTTATGAGGCCTTCACAAAGGCAGCTCACTTCAAATGAACAAAGCAAGCTTCCCCTGAAGGGAGCCTTCCCTAACACACCATGGCACGCCCTTAGATCTCTTCCCCAGCAAACCTTCTCCCAAGAGGAACATCTTGAGCAAAATGCTGCTGATCCTTCCAGGGAATGAAGTGATCCTGCTACTCCAGCTCTCTCCTGATCACCGTTAGCAGAATCCCAAGCAGGGCAGTTCGCAGCGGCTGTAAAGAGCTGTGCCACTAAGGCTGCCACTATCTGGGAACAAAAACCAGCCTAGCTTTTAGCAGAAGGGGCTACTACAGTAGCTACAGGGTTAGTAGCTATATTTTTCTACTCCTCACACTTGTGCCTTCTGTCACATACCCAAAAAAAAAAAAAGGAGAGAAAACTTTAGCTTCAGGGTATGTTCAGAAAGTGTGAAAGACCTGAAAAAGAAGTGGAAGGTGTCATCATCTCTAAGGCTGAGTCCCATCTGAGTAAATGAACTTGCCCATCTGGGCTGCCTACAAAAACCCAAAAGGTTTGGGAGCTCAAAAATGACTGTGGAGGTGAATCCAGACTCTGTACCTCTGACACAGCCCGCTCCACGGTGCTGCTAGCAGAGAAGCCACAGACCCTTAAAATCACAAGTGTCCCGACCCCCAGATTTGCCTGCAAAGCATCTTCTACCACAGCAGGACGTGCTCCTGAGAAAGCAGACCTCAAGAGATCACATAAGACACCAGATGAGTGACAGAGATGGAGGGAAGTCACTGCTGAAGCTGCTTATCCCCGCTCAGTCCAAGGAAAGGCAGCCCCCCTTTGGGGTGAGACTGCACCAGAGCAGGGAAAGGGGAAGGTGGAGGGGTGATGCAGAGCTCTAGCATCATCCCCACTGAGCTGCAGCAGGTTGGTCCTGTTGTAGGCCCAGCTCAAAGTTCGTCCTGCACGCTAACTCCTCTCATCTGCCCCTTCAATCACAGCCCTGGTGGGACCCATTCACCTCAACATACACAAGGAATAAACCATCCCACAAAGGAAGAGTTACAGCTTTCCTCTCATCTCCCTCTTCCATCATTATTGCCACTGAAGGGCCATTTTATCACTTGCAGCTGTGGTCATTCAGCGACAACCTGCTGTGCTCAAGGGGCAGATGAGACCCACACATTTGATCTGCATTAAGCCCATTTCATGGCTTCCCCTTTCTAGGTACATTCCTACCAGCAGCACCACCAACCAGACCTTTTCATCCCTCCCACCACTCAGGAGCTCCTGTGAAATCTGCCATTTATCTCTCACATCAGGCTTTATTTATTGGGTTTTTTTTCCTTGGTTCAGCATCAGTTAATCTGTGGTCCAAATCCATCAGCCCCAAAAACAAGGGCCAGCACTTCACCTCCTCCCCACTCCCTTCAGACTCGAGGTGCAAACGAACTCAGCTCTTCACACATACTAGCTAAGAAGCACAGCACTTCGCTCTCAGGTGCAACAAGCCCTGGGTTCTATCCATCTTTGGGAGGGGAGGGACTCTTCCAGCTGTTCAGCCTTGTTTGCTTTAGGATGCTCAGCACACAAAGCACAGGGAGGAGAGCTGAAAGGTAGGATGCTACCATAACTTCACTGGAGAAGCTCCCAGATTTTTTGCAAAACAGAAAACAAGCCCACAACTGCCTCATACCCCACAATGCTGCTGGTTNNTGCCCAGATGATTAAAAGCTAAACTCTTACAGCAACCAGCTGGTGACCAGCTCAGCCCCTGCGCCAGGAACAAGTTGATTATAAATAATTAAAAGGTAACAGGAAGGAGACACTGAGGTATTAAGCAGATTTCTCTCTAGGTATTCTGGAGGTTTCTATTGCTGCCAATCACACCCAGTGGATCATTGTCCCACCTGTCAGTCATCCCAGCAGCCCTTACACAGACACCAAGCTCAGGTTAACATTTGCAAGTAAACCAATTAAGGCTGGTTCTGCCTCTGCACACCAGAGCTGGAAATTATCAGCAAAACCAGGCTCTAAGAGTGAAAATTCACACAGCTCCAGCCACACCAGGAAAAACAGACAAGGAAACAAGAGTCTTTTGGGGTAGATGGATACTAGGTAGCCAGCAGCACCTATGGAGAGGCTGGAGCAAGAGCAATAGCTGCACTTTGGAGAGGCTTCCCTCTGCTTGAGATCATCCAGAGGGGGATGCACCTGAAAACATGGGGTTCAAAAGGCAACTGGAAAGCAGGCTTGAGCTCCAACGGAGCAAGCAGGTAGTTTTCAAAGAGAATGGTGCATATTTGGGCATTATTAGGCTCTCAGGGCACAATACCACCTTCTGAATAAACACAACCTGGTTCGTTTGGTCCAGCAGACTCAGCACATCCAGGGGAGCAAAGGGTTCTTTTTACATCTGCTCTTCAACAGACTTTGAGAACAATAAAGGTTTAGAGCACAATTTAATGCTTTCTGTCAGAAGCATCTGTCTGTCCTGGGGTGCTTGGAGGAGCAAAGAAAGCCCCACAAAGGATTTGCTATAGAGGTTTTATGTGATACCATGTATGTGAAGTTGTTATCACAAGGGAACCGAACTTTGCTAACTAGGGGAGAGAAGGAGACTTTTGTGACATCCCAGCCAAGCTGCTTCACACATGCAGCACTGCTCCTGTGGCAAGGAGAGCTGCAAGCTGGTGACAGCAGGGAGAGGAACGTGAGAAACTGCTCGCTTCTACACCTAGTAACATGAATTTACCCAACAGAGAGATGACACGGTGTGAATCTACAGGGAAACGTGGCCTGGTGTCTATTTATCCCCATTCCCAGACTGTGTGCTGCCACTCTACACAGCCTGGGAAGGCATTCATGCTCAGCTTCCACACACTGCTCAACTCAAACAGGAGGAGATGTGTGATTGTCCCACCTGAAGGAGAGTAGAGAGTCCCCAGCAGTACTCAGCCCTGGTTCAAGCCTCCTCAGAGAAGGTTCAAGCTTCTCAGGCTCTTATGTGCAAGGGCAACTGGAGTGTTAGGTAGGAGGAGGGTAGAGAAACAGTGTCTGTGAAATTAAGCTGTTTCCTGTGGAGCTCCTTATCTCCTGAAGCAGACACCTTACTGCAGCTCTTCCACCAGATCTGCATGTTCCAAGGGCTGCATTTGTTCTTTCCAATTCAGGAGGGAAGAATTCAAGCTGCAGCAGCTCCCCCCCACCCTCCCCATCGCCCCATTTTACCCCACCCAGTTCAAAGAAAGTGCTCACTCACCCCTCTTCTGCATAAAGATGAAGAGGTCATCCAGGAACTCTTTCCGTTCAGGGTCACTATCCAGTTCATAGAGCTGGGGAGGGAAAGAGATAAAAATGAAGGCACAGTCCACAAGGAGACAGAGAAAGGGGGAATGTTGGCTTCTTCCAGAGGGTGATCTAGGGGAAAGGCAGCCATGGGCAAAGAGGCAAGCAGACAAGGCTGCAGAGATAGTTTGAGGACCCTTTTTAGGCTTCTGTGCTCAGTCACCCATCCAGCGATCCCTGAAGGGAATGGGATTCAACTCTTAACAGCACTAATGCAGAAAGGGGGGAGAAACTATTAGGACAAGCTGGGAAGACAAGACAACCAAAAGGAAGGCAACTGCTTCAGGGAGGATTTACTGGTCTGTACCTACAAGGCACCAGGGAGGTAAAGCTTTTCCACAGCTTCTCCTAGCCTCATCATCCCCTCTTCAGGGATTGGCACTTAAGTGACAAACTCCAAGTCACTTAGAGGAGGAGATGAAAGGATAGAGCTTTCCTGTAACTACTACTGACTGGCAGGAAGGGCTCATTTAAAATAAGTCAAAGAGCCTTGAAAATTATGAGAAACCAGTCTGGAACCAATTTGCTGCTGAAATTCTACCAAAAAGCTTAAAACCCCTCAAAGATTTAAACCAAAATTCCACAGGCAGCTTATTCTGACAGAGAGGCACTGCGTGCTAGCGCTACACCCCCGTTTTTCAGGAGGGCAGGCACAAGTGTCACCTCTTACAGCTGCCTCTCGATCAGAAAAATCCAATTTTCACCTATCAAGACCCCTGTGAGGCCACAAAGTGACAGGCTGGAAGGGCTGAAGTCAGTCTGAGGTATGAGGGGATATAAAACAGGACAGAAGGCAGCACCATACACGGCGCCAAATTCAATTCCTTGTCTTGTTTGCATTAAGGAAGAATCCTGAATCGCTCCAGGGATGCTTTTTTTTGCTGGTTGTAGGTACTCTTGTGAAGCAGCTCAAGGGAAAAGCAAAAGATTCAGGGGGAAATATGTATTTCAGCCTCTCCATAGGTGCTGCTGACTACCTGGTATTCATCTAGCACAAAAGACATGGGGCTTTTTTGGGCTCGTGTCCTGTGAAAGTCTGTCCTTTCTCACACATTGAGCTTTGGGAAGAAAAACTGCCCTAGTGTATTTGCAGAGCAATTAGCTACACCCCTTCATTTAGTTTAAAATGAATTCCTCTGGCTGATGTGACACACAGCTGCCACATTCAGATCCACAAGGAAAGAAAATACTCTTCTCCCAGCTGGAGAATCAACTAAGAGTTAGGACTTCAGAAATCTGGTTATAAACACTTAGTTCAAACCATATTCCCGTGACCAAAGGCAACATAAAAGCCCAAACCAGTCCAGCTTCGGGCTCTGAATAACTAACACCACCAGGAGGTTTGGAGGCAGAGACCTACAGGCTAGGGAATGAATCTCCCAAATCCCTCTGACTGCACTGACCTTGGCAAAGTCTCTTGAAATCTCTCTTCCTCGGCACCCATCGCCTTCGTCGCTCCAGCTCACGTTGCCGTTCTAAGGAGAGAAAAAGGAAAGGGTCAAATGATTGCAGGGACAAAAAAAAGCTTACAAGTGTGCTTTATTGGGGGTGCATAAACATGTGAAAAAGCAGCTGCTGGTTTAGACCAAGCTGACTAGAAAGATGGGGGACATCTGTGTATTTGTCCCACCACGTTTTCCCAGAATCTCCGACACTCAGCCCAAAACGGGAAGGGGCATTGGCATGTCACCTTCCAGACAGCTGCTGAAGGTAGGGGGAAGTTTCTCAGCATTAAGATTTCTCCTCCCCCCACACCCCTCCAAAAATGTATCTCAAAACCAGTTGTGTTGATGCCAGGGAAAACCATTCTTGAGGACTTCTCTCAACACCTTCATGGGCTCCACAGAAGGCGGCTACCCCCCCCTGTAGCAGCTCCTTTGCTGTAATGAGGTCCAACACCTAAGCAGAAGTGCTGCATCCATCATTTCAAACCAAGGCACCTCCTAGAGCTGCTGCTTAAAGGTTGTGGGCATTAACCAGGCATCATTCCCCTGGAAACACCTCTGTGCCCCCTCGCTTGCCCACAAAACCAGAGCACACCAAAGGAGACAGGGCAACAATCCCACTGGAAAGCTTCTTGC
>VZTU01005288.1:68310-79295 GCA_013400835.1 Zapornia atra
CCCCCCCAGAAATGGAAAGCTCAGCTTTACTGGATTAAGGTTCATCATTCTTAGGCATTAAAAGGATTATTCTAGTTAGGCCAATTCTACTTGGTAGATCATCATCCTGGAACAGTCCCTGAGGCAAGTGGGAGAGGCAGCTTTGGGCTGTACAGCAGCACCAAGACCAAAAGAATGGATCTGGGAAAACCATTCAAGCATCTTTCAGCCATCACTTTCATAAAACTCCAGCCTAGCAAGTGCTCCAGAACCACCTGAGGAAAGAGAACAGCCAAATCCACCCAGCAAGGTAGCTTGGACTATCCCATCCTCATAAACTCTCAGCATCCCAACACAGACAGAAAAGCACTGAAGATAAAGAGGTTTCAGCACAAAAAAAACCCCCACCCCAACATGTGAATTAGAGGGGTGGCCCAATATCTGAAATCTTGGGAGTCATCTGGCTGTGACATGTACATTAAATTAGAAAGATGAATAGCTCTTGTCAGGGGCAGGCAAAGCTACATTTCCCCCTTTAAAAACCTCTGCAGCAAGCTGCCCTAATGCCTGCTGATTTAGTTTGAGCCAGTAATTCCTGCTGGAAAGTCAATTATCCAGTGAGTCCCATCAACTGAAAGATATTTAATGGGGGATTATTGCCACTTCTGTTATGTCAGCTGTTTATTACAGCAGATCAATTCCCAGCCCTCTCTAGGAAGAGATCTGAAGACCGGGTTTGTTCACAGGAGGATTCATCTGGGTGTCCTTTGCTAGCAGAGATTAAACACACAGGGTTGTTGGGTTGGGGTTTTTTNGGTGCAATCATCCTCAGTTCACCCCCATGGGTGCCAGGGCTCTTCTATTTCATTTTCAGCCTTCTAACAAGCAAGACAACAAGGGAGTCTCCAAATACACTTGGAAATGCCCAGATGATTAAAAGCTNAGCATCCCAACACAGACAGAAAAGCACTGAAGATAAAGAGGTTTCAGCACAAAAAAAACCCCCACCCCAACATGTGAATTAGAGGGGTGGCCCAATATCTGAAATCTTGGGAGTCATCTGGCTGTGACATGTACATTAAATTAGAAAGATGAATAGCTCTTGTCAGGGGCAGGCAAAGCTACATTTCCCCCTTTAAAAAACTCTGCAGCAAGCTGCCCTAATGCCTGCTGATTTAGTTTGAGCCAGTAATTCCTGCTGGAAAGTCAATTATCCAGTGAGTCCCATCAACTGAAAGATATTTAATGGGGGATTATTGCCACTTCTGTTATGTCAGCTGTTTATTACAGCAGATCAATTCCCAGCCCTCTCTAGGAAGAGATCTGAAGACCGGGTTTGTTCACAGGAGGATTCATCTGGGTGTCCTTTGCTAGCAGAGATTAAACACACAGGGTTGTTGGGTTGGGGTTTTTTTTTTGGCTAATTACAGTGACATCCAGCTGCTCCTAAAAACCCACTGACTGTTACCTCAGATCAACAAGCCCAGGTGAAGAGGAATGAGAGACCAGAAGGCAGCAGCTATTTCCCACCTTCTTTATGTGCTCCAAGGCAAAATGATCTGCTGAGGGATGAGCTGTTTTTCTTCCCAGCTTTCTACTTGGGTTTTGCTCTCAGGATTTATAACTGTTTGTGGTTATCAACCTGAGTGCTCCTAGAAGCAAACAGCTTGCTTCCATAGGGAACTCTAGTCATGCTGAGAGCTTATTCTGCTATATTTGAGGACAGGAAAGAGAAGAGATACAACACTCTGCCATGGCCAGTTGGCTTGAACTTGATAGAACTTCCAGGAACAAAACTTGCCATGGGATTAGAGATTCTTCAGAAGTTACTTTACTTTTTCCTCATAAAAAGGTGGGAGGTTCAATACAGATTCAAACCAGAAAGGGCACATGCCACTTATACTGACATCCTGAGGTGCTTGAGAGCACAGAAGTCCCCCACACCTTTAAGCAAGGAGCTTAAACCCAGCTGAAGCCATCAGCCTTTTGCCATATGTCCAGAAAATCAGCAGAGCTGGGTATCACCTGCCATGACATGGAGTGATCCAAGGTGAGAGACAGAGGACAGCATTAGCATCTCCTCCTGCCACAGCTGGGAAGGTTTAAAACCAGATACCACTCCCCACACAAAGCTACGAGATAAGGAGAGTTTTTTCTCAGCCAACCCAGTGTAAATCAGCCAGGGCTGCGGAGCCACAAGGACACTGGCACAGGTCTGGTTTGGGCAGGGGTGTGAACAGGAACCCCAGCACAAACCAGAACAGGTAAATGGGTAGTAAAGAGCCCCACCAAGATCTCCAAGCAAGAGGTGCTCCATGTGCAGAATAAATGTGTTTTGAGCATCAGGAGAGCTCAGGAGGAGCTTTGGTATCAAGCTTCCTTTCCATCCCTCCTAGGAAAACAGTTTCCCCTCCTCCATATGAACAGCAGGAACCTGAGAAATCAATATATCCTCACAAGTCATTAAAAGACCTTTGTATAAGTCAGGCAAGAGTAGCAGGAAGGAAAAAACACTGCTCAGAGAAGCAGGTCATTCTCTGGAGAGAGTCCTGCCTCTCCCTCCACCCGCCTGTACCAAGGGAATTTGCTGACAAACAGCCCTTGCCTCACCGCTCACAAGAATCCATCAGGTTTCTTGCAGAAAAAGGTGGGAGATGCAGCACTGGCTGTGCCTGAGCCCCTGTTGTGGAAGCCTGGGTGGGAAGGAGGTGTTGGGAAGGGCTGGCCACCTTCACAGGCAGAGTCAGGGGGCCTTCCACACACCGCAGACACCTCTGAGGCCACAGCAACCCCCCCCGCCCCAGACCATCCCCTCCCCAAGAGGCTGCTAGCCTGGCTTCACAAGCAATTATATCTGGAGCTATTTTAGGATTACTCCCTAACCACCTGGAATATCTTATTAGAGGGAAGCTCAGATGTCCAGAGCAATTTTGGTTTCCCATCCCACATTCAAAAGCCAGAATTAACCCTGAGGTGCCAAGCAGACAGAAAAAGGATACAACAAACGGCTGCTCCATCCAGCCAATTCTTTCAAAGGTAAAGCCCTTCCAAACAAGTAGCCTCAACCCCTCCTCCCTGCAGAACCCCCTACCTCTCAAATATTACCATCTCACACATCCCTCCCTCCCACAGGAATAATCAAAACTGTGCTCAATTAAAAAAGCCAGGTATTAAGGCAAACAGAACAGCAGCTCCCAGTCTCCTCCAGCATGGACATCGATGAGAAACTGGAAACGCTCCTTTTCCAGGTCATTCCCTTTGCCCCTCCACCCCCAGTTTCCTACAGCTGTTAGATGGGGTTTTAACCAGACTACAAAGCTGTATTCAAATGTCAAGCTCTGAACTCAGGACAACCCACTAAAGCTTTAATATGCTCAAAAAATCCCACCCTAAACCAAACCCACTGGGCACAGAGCTCAAAACCATCCTGTACCTCTTCACTGCAGACCTGGGGTTTTAGGCCAGAAATCTGATGAAATATTTATTCTCTCAGGGATGAGGCAAAAGGCTGCAGGGAAAAGGAAAGCCCCTCCCCTACCCCTGGGTTAACTGCAAGCACCGAGTCAATGAAAAGGTACAGGGGCAGCAATTTCAGGATTATGGGGGAATCCACAGAAATTCCTTTTGTGGGCTGAGTTAAGCCTTAGGAAGTGAAACAGATGCTATTATAAAGAAAACTGTTGTACTACAAACCGCTGATAAGATCAGGACTACTGCCCTGAGCTGCAGGTTCTCAAGCATGGAGAACCAAGTTATAATTACAGCACACACACACAGGCTGCCCCGTAAAGCCCAGCTGGAATGGGAAGGAACCTTTCCCAGCCTTACTAATAACAGAGCTCGATTCGGGATGGAGAAGCTTCAAAGGCAGGTTCTGGAAACATCAGAGTGATTTCAGGAACAGTGGGGAGGATGGGAAAGGAAAGAGAAAGAACAGACTGAAGTTACCAGATTAATTCTCTCCTCCCCCCTCCCCCATTTTTTTTTTATTAAATTTCTTTTATGTGACCTAGTGACTACAGCACCAACACAACCTTTTGCAAAACAGGAATCTGCTTCCTTATCCTCAAGGAAGAGTTGGAGCCTCTGTGAATGACTCCTATTCACAAAGACTCAGAGAAATTAACAGCTCAGATTTACCCCGAAGTGAGAAAAACACCAGTGTAAGACTACAACACCTTGGAGCTCTTCCCACCTCCAGCCTCCGCAGACAAGCTGCAACTATCCATATCTTCCCCAGGATGTACACACACCCCTTGCTCTGCCTCCAGATATAGCACAGTCACTGCTACAAGGTGTAACCTCGATGAAGCCTACGGAATCGCTCCCTGAGATGAAGATCTTGCAGGGAAAGGGGATTCCCTGGTGTCTAATACACGTTTTTTGCAGGCTGCTGGGTACAGTCCTCGCCACAAGCAGCTTCTGGGTTATAAAAGGAAAAGGTGACTTACAGAGATCCTCTCCAGCCACTGATGCTGTGCTTGGAGTTAGGCAGCAGTAGGAACACCAAGTTCAGTGCTACAGCACAAGTGAAGCGACACAAGGATGAAGACTTCATCAAAACTAACCTAAAGCTTGGATTTCAAGAGAAGCAGCACCTGGCAATTTAAGAATTAAAACCTGTTCTTACAGAAAAGAGCTTTCAGCAAATGAAAACCCAAATATGCCAGGACATTCACCCCTCCCCAGATTAATGAGTATCTCCTGAGCAATACCTCAATACGTGTAACACTAGAGGCACATACTTAAGGTTATGGAATCTCAGCCACTCATTCCCAGCCCCTAGAGCAAAAAGCAGAGTAATTATTTTAAGCTGACTTATCTCAAGAAACACCGTGACCTTTGTTAAAAAGTTTAGGTCAGGATTTTCAGGAGGGACTGGTGATTTCTGGGACTCTAATGTGAGCCATCCCAAAACCCCAGGCAGAGCACAGCCTGCTCTCTGAACACCAGGCAGCTGCTTTATGGAGACTTACCTGGTGGCATTAAGGATCAGCTGATGACTGAAAACTTTGGCTTTAGTTTTACATTCCAACCTGACAAAAACACCCTCGTGGTAGCCTTGAGTGGGAGAGGAGGGAGGGGGCACGAGCAGGACAGTGGCTTCGGTCCTGACCTTCCTACCCATCTCTCCCTGGTAACCAGAGACATTGCCAAGCAATGGGAGAACCCACAGGATCAGGATCCTGCACCCAACCTGCTAAAAAGCAACGTTTTCACCCAGGGAATTAAAAGCTTGGTTGTCCTTTCACAGCCAGGACTTTTTGGGAGCCACAATGGACTTGTAGGGGGGTTTGAACAAGTCAGAGGAGGGACACATACACCTCCCTCCCTCCCCCTCTGCCCCCAGCTCTTTTTTCGGGCCTGCAACTCCCGGACAAGTGACTCCACTCCCTTGTTGTTTTGTGCTGACAGGATTCCCACCGCCCCTGTGTCAGAAGCTGAGCCAGCTCTTTTGTCTGCCGGCTTGTTCTACAATTATTTACTTGGCTGTCCAGGACAGAACAAAATGGGGCTCCCTCTCACTGGGAGTTCCCACCTTCCAGCCATCCTCACACCACCTGATTTCCAGGCAGCCTCAGCCTTACACTTTCAAGATAACATGGGTTTTTTTTTTCCCCTCCTCCAAGGGCATCACTTTCAGAAGAACAATCCACATTTGAGAGAAGAATTAAAAGCAACTTTTCCCACCCCGCCCCTTCCCTCTCTTCTTCCGCAAGCAACAGCCATTCCGCATACCACCGCCCCTTGCTGCAAGCAGTGTGCCCTGACTGCTTACTGGCCTCCATCTCAACAGAAGCTAAAAAAAGATAAGTTCAGGAATCATTTCGAAAACAAACCGAAGGACACAGGCACTTCTGCATTCAATCCTGGGGTGGGTGGGGTTTTTTTCCTGCCTAAAAGGACTGTTGTAGAGAGAAAAAAAGCCCAGTATCACTAAAGCACACCAGTGAGGAGTTCTTGTCTCCCCCCTCTCTCTCATTTATTCCCACCTCCACGCAGCTCCCCAGCTCTGAGCTGCTACACCACAGTTAAATTTTTACTCCCTGGTATGCAGGCTCCACTGGTGAATGCAAACAAGTTGATCTGCAATATTTACCCTACTCAAGGTGAATATACTGCACCAGCATCGTTAATACCAGGCACTTTAATTTGGCCTTTCTGAGCTCGCCACTGCACCGTAAGAGCATTGTTTGCCAGCAGAATGATGGATCCAAGCCATGCCTCACTGGGGCAGAGCATTGAGTCCAGCCAGGGGATGGTATTACAGAACAAGACACAAACCCACCTGTTTTCCACCACGCTTTCCCACCACCCAGAGCCATCACAGCTCAGCACATCCCTGATATTCCTTAATAATCCTTAGCTTGTTGCCCATGAAGTTCTCCAATTCCTTTCTTTGTACTGTCTGCCCTCCCCAGCACTAAAAAAAAAAAGATACTATACAGCAACAAGATTTTTTCCTCTTTAATTGTGCTTCATGTTTTGAGAATAAGCTGCAAGCTACTACCAAAATACTCTGCTACTGCTGACCTGGGCCAGTGTCTGGCTTGGTATTAGTGCCCAATACATCAATCATGAAACAATATTGTATTTATTTTCAGTTTTGTCATTCCACATCAGCTAAGACGAGATCTGGCAAGCTTGTCTTCCCAGAACAGGGCAAACAACCTAGGAATCAAGTCTATTAGTTCAGTCAGATTCACAGGGCTCTCACAAGCTACTGGAAAGAAGGACAACAACAGGCTTGTTAGCACCGGCCAGGCTGGAATTAAACCAGCCAAAGACCAATGCTAAGTTCACTGGGTTTCTTTAGATCCTCTGAAAGCCAGAGTCCTGCCTACTACACTCCACCCAGGGACCTGAAAGAGGAAGTTTTTGCCAGTCACGCCAATCCAGTAAATTCCGCAGCAATTTCTCTAGCGACCGTCCCCTGACCGACATCATCTACCTCATTTCCCTACAACAGCTTGAGCAACTCAAGCCCTCTGCTCTTGCTTCTCAAGAGAATGTAGCTGCAGTGCTTGCCTGCTTCTTGGCCATTGTGCTTTATAGCACCCCCCCAACCTCCGTAGTCACAAATGCAAGTTTGATGAATTCCCACCATGTGTGTTGGTATGGAAGCATCAAACTGGTGCTGGCTTGCTGGAGCAGCTGGGTAGGGACCCGAACTAAACAGACTGGGAAAAGAAATACAGCTTGCTGAGCTTCAGAGCAGCTCTCCCTAGAGCTGTGGAACTGACAGCTAAAGGGAGCATCCATCCCAAGCTCCCACAGCAAGCTGGCCAGCATCTATGGCTCTCTGGCCACCCCAAAGCCGCTCTGGCTTCTTTTTAATACTTCACAGGGTTTGCAGGAGAGAAGGGAAAAACAGATCTGGTTTTGTCCATACAAGCTTTCTGAGTACGAGGACTCTCTCCAGGGGGAAAAACCCAACTCTTGTGACACACAGGCTAATGGCTGCCAAAAAGGCCACTTAAGTCCAACCTTTTTTTCCTTTACTTAAACCATACAGTCCTTGGGCTCAACTTCAATGCACATAAACACCATAAGCATCTCAAAGCCTGTTCCGGGGAGTGTGTGTGTGTGTGTGTGTGACATCACATCCCAGAAGAGCTACATTAACTGAAATATCCACCTACAACAAAGACAAGAGTTCTTGATCCTCTGGCATTTATCTACAAGGAGTTGTGACTCATCCAAATACAAAACTGATCACCAAGCAAAACCAAGTTATCTCCTTCCTTCCCAGGCACCTCTGCTCCAAAAGCAGCGATCAGTGGCAGGATACCCGCTCTTCCCTGCCTGCCCACACCACCAACCAGAAATCCAGGCAAATCCACTGCATCCCAGAGGTCTTACACAAAGGAGGTACAGACATAGGATGCGAAATAACTTGAGACGTTAGCGGGCAAGTGTCCGCGTGAAAGATAAACATAACACCAGCCTGTTCCATTCGATGGCAAAGCAGCAGCAAGATGGACAAACGAGCCAAAGGTCCAACCTCTACCTCCCCACAAAGGTTCTAACAGGTGGGTGGAGGGAGTTTCTATCGCCCTGGCTGGAAAGCAAATCAAGTTTTGTGAAATCATAACATTAGCACTGACCTGTTTGAGCTGCTCGTCCAGCCGCCAGTTCTGGCGTCCCGACGGGGAACCGGAGTACGGTTGCTTAGTAGTGTCTTTACCCTGTTCTTCTTTGCCCTGCTGTCCCCGCTGGTGTCCCGCAGCTGGGAGAGGATTAGAGGTAGAGGCAACTCTTTGGTTGTGATGAGCAACTTTGGGAGCGTGAAAATATTTCAGAGCAGAGCAGGTTTCTTTTCCAGTCACATCGGCGCCATCCTCATGATCGCCACCTTCCAAACCCCCTTCTTCCTCCTCATCCTCCTCTTCTTCCTCTTCTTCTTCCTCTTCCTCCTCCTCCTCTTCTGGCTCTGAATTCATGCTGCTCTGATCGAAAGCCCGCGTAGCTCCGGCTGCAGGTGGGCCTCTGGCCAAGGGCCCAACAGCAGAGCCTCCCGAAGCCCTGCCAGATGTGGCTGCTAGGACAGCCTGCTGCACAGCCAGCTGCTGTGTGTAGAGCAGCTGGGCTTCTCTCATCTGCCTCTGCTGTCTCTCCCTGGAATCCATCTGCAGAGGCGTTTGTTGCTTCTGCTGCTGCTTCTGCAGCTGCTCGACCACAGCTTCCAGCTTCATCCCGCAGTTTGCATGGCTGGGAAAAGAGGGGGGGCGGTTTTGACTTTCTCTGGGAGGGTTCAAGCCCCGACCTTGGGAGATTGGCAGAATCTGAAAGATAGACAAATATTTGTCTGTATGAATATAAAATGCTTTCATCTTTTTCCCCAGGAAGAGGATAAATAGAGTGCAAAGCCAATACTCTTTCCTGTGCAGGAGACCGTGAAACAATCAGCTTCATGTTTAACAGCCTCGGGCTCAAACTTGCATTCAATTTTCAGACTGTTTAATTGTATTTTCAAGCTGAACACATTTGCTACAACCTCCGTTTCATATACCCCAAAGACAGCATCTGAAATGCCTTTGTCCACTGTCCCAGCAGCTCCATTTTTTTTTTGGGCAGAATCCTCCCCAGCTTCCTAAATAATTACTTTTGAGATGTCAGCTTTAACGTCCAGGGTTTGGTGCCTCTGGAAACACTACCTTAAAAGGAGATAGTCAGGATGATAAGCTTGACCATATTTCTATTATAAACCAGGCAGGAATTTATTGCACACCAGTTATCTCTCAATTCTTTTACGCTTTCATTCCACCATCAAATTCTTTACACTTTAAGCATCTGTCTTAAAAAAACCCCCACAACTATATTTAGCCATTATTTTCCTAAGGAGAGCAAGACAAGAGTACAGCAGAGAGTGCTGCAGCCCAAAATGGGACTGCCGAGCTCTGAGCTGCTCCTGCCTCTGCTTCCCAGAGCATCTCAAGCTCCAGCCGTGGCCTCCCTTCGACTTTCCCAGCCCTAGGACCTGAGAAGCTTTCCTGGCTCTCCATTTTTGACCAGCAGCAAGCCCATGCTGAGCCAGCACTAACCTCCTCTCCAGCAAGGACCAAGGGAACAGACCGCAGGCGGAAACACAGCTCTGATCTAGAGCAAATCCTAGAAAGACGACTACGCCTTTAATCCCCAACCATTAAAATCAGCATGTGTATTTTGAACTTTGTGTCACAAACCCGACCTGCTGACAAAGATTCTTCAGGGTTTTCTGGGTTGGTTTGGGGTTTGTTGGGTTTTTTTTTAAATCTAAAAAGATGCTTAAACGGATCCCACTTACTGCCCTTCAAGGTTCATCAATACCAAAATACAGCCAAGCTTGGAGAAACAAAGGAAAGGCCAACTACAAACAAGCTGCAGAGTCTCCTGGCCACTTCCCACCTCCCTGTTTACAACCTGCCCCATGCTATTCAAGTCACATACTTGGAGGAAAAAAAAAAACCACCCCAAAAACAACACAAAAGAGACTGTTTTGGTAACACACCTTTGCAAACGGGACACAGCACTGACCCAAACCAACAAATAACCTACCAGGTACCACTTTTACAAGGGAAAGACAACTTCCAGTATCCCTAGAGCAACTCCGAGTCTTCCTCTGAAGCCAGCAGATCGCATCTCACATACAAAGTGCCCAGGAACTCCAATGCCCAACTCTTTTTCCCCTCTCCAAACTCTTCCCCACACTAAACAACAGCCCACTGGCAAAATGGAGAGCCCAGCCGGGGCATTTGCATGTTTATCTAGCAGGCAGCGGTGTAGCTTTAGCTTGCAAATGAAACAATATAAAGTGGATTAGTGGTTTGGATGTCAGGAGCAATAATGCATTACCTGGCAGCTGAAAAGAGTCTTAGGCTCCTTCCAAAGGCACAATGCACCATCTGGCCTAGCTCCCCACACAAACTCCTCCAGTAAAGCAACAATGAACCGGGTAACACCCGTAAACAAGGCTAGAGAGCCTCCAGCCCCACACCTTGTTGGATATTGTTGCACCTGAGGCACGGCGCGGTGTCACCCTGGGAGATACTCAGCAGGGTGAGTGGTTACTACACGCCTGGGGTACGGTAAGGATAATAAATGACCTGATACTCGGTTAAGGCGCCGAGCGAACACGCCTCGGGAGCAGCAACACCCTGGTATGCGGCACCCTGGTACAGGTACAACGGCATGCGACAGGTTACAGCAGGAGTTACAGGCAGCTGCAGAGGGTTTTCAACAGAACCCGGCCCGGACCTCAGTACCCTCCAAACCCAATGAATTTGGGATGGGGTGAACACGCCCGCAGCAAGTATCCGTGCTATTGTGGAGGGGCAGGGAACTTCACGGCGAGTTTTAAGGCGACGAGGAGGCACGCTGCTCGCAGTGAATCCTTACAGAGTAATACCAGGACAGGGCTTGAGATACCAACCACAGCCAGCAACATAAAACCCTGCCACGTTTTAACACCCATCTTACCCCCCAGCATGGGTACTTACTTCCTCCCCCCCCCGCCCCCGCACCAC
>VZTU01005288.1:79794-123664 GCA_013400835.1 Zapornia atra
CCCCAGCCCTCCCCCCCCAACCCCGCGCCGCCCCTCCTCAGCTCAACCGGAAACGGGGCGGCGGAGGCGGCGCCCGGCAGCGGAAGAACCCACCCTGCTTCCGGGTGCGGCTCCCAGCAACGGGCAGGCCAGCGCCGCCGCGCACCCGGAAACGGCGAGAGGCGAGAGGCAAGGAAAAAGTAGGTGGGACCACATGCTGGCGGGAGCCAATTAAATAGCAAAGTGAGAGAACACTTCCGGTTCCGGAAAGGTATAAAAGGGGGTTGCGCGAGGCCCGGCCCGCCAGTCACTGAGGAGGCATCGCTGCTGTTTGGAGGGAGCTGAGCGCCAGGTGAGGGCTGAGGTGGCGGTACTGTCTGCTCTGGCTGCCCGCCGCCCTAACCGGCGGCCCTCGGGGGGTGTCGGGAGGTTCCTTCGGGTCCCCGGGAGCGGCGGAGGGCATTAGGTTGGGGTGGCTCTTTGTTTCCTCAGGTCTGCGGTAAAGGTGGGGCTCTGGGGTGGGGGGTGGTCCCCGCCGGGGGATGGGTGGAAGTAGGAAGGTCGGTGCTTGTCTCTTCGGGGTTGTATATATGTGTATGCTTTGGGGAATAAATAGGTGGGGTGTGTATGCATTAGATATATAGATGGTCTCTCTGTCAGATGTCTCCTGTCTGCTCAGCCCTGAGGGCTCTGTGGGCCACACCTTAGAGAGTCCCCAGTGCTCCCTCCCACCTTAGGTCCCTCAGCACTGCTGTTAGGGCTCCCTAGCATGTTAAATCCTTCTATGCTTCTAATGCATGGGGGCAAGTGTCAGGGCTCTTTGCTGTTGCTGCTCTGTTCCCTCTGAGGAGGGGGTCTGACACCTCCATGTTCCTGCTTGCTTCAGGCCTGGTCAGCATGGCAGATGAGGAGATTGCTGCCCTTGTGGTGGACAATGGCTCTGGTATGTGCAAGGCAGGCTTTGCAGGGGATGATGCCCCCCGTGCGGTGTTTCCTTCCATTGTGGGACGTCCCCGGCATCAGGGTGTCATGGTGGGCATGGGGCAGAAGGACAGTTATGTGGGGGATGAGGCCCAGAGCAAGAGAGGCATCCTCACCCTGAAGTACCCCATTGAGCATGGCATCGTCACCAACTGGGATGACATGGAGAAGATCTGGCACCACACCTTCTACAATGAGCTGCGTGTTGCCCCAGAGGAACACCCTGTCCTGCTCACTGAGGCCCCCTTGAACCCCAAGGCCAATCGGGAGAAGATGACCCAGATCATGTTTGAGACCTTCAACACCCCGGCTATGTACGTGGCCATCCAGGCTGTTCTGTCCCTCTACGCCTCTGGCCGCACCACTGGCATCGTCATGGACTCGGGGGATGGTGTCACCCACACCGTGCCCATCTATGAAGGCTATGCCCTGCCCCACGCTATCCTACGTCTAGACTTGGCTGGCCGTGACCTGACCGATTACCTCATGAAGATCCTGACGGAACGAGGCTACAGCTTCACCACCACGGCCGAGAGAGAGATTGTGCGGGACATCAAGGAGAAGCTCTGCTACGTCGCTCTGGACTTTGAGCAGGAGATGGCCACAGCTGCCTCATCTTCCTCCCTGGAGAAGAGCTATGAGCTGCCTGATGGGCAGGTGATCACCATTGGCAATGAGCGTTTCCGATGCCCTGAGGCCATCTTCCAGCCTTCCTTCCTGGGCATGGAGTCCTGCGGCATCCACGAGACGACCTTCAACTCCATTATGAAGTGTGACGTGGACATCCGGAAGGACCTGTATGCCAACACCGTGCTGTCCGGCGGTACCACCATGTACCCTGGCATCGCCGACAGGATGCAGAAAGAAATCACTGCCCTGGCACCCAGCACCATGAAGATCAAGATTATCGCCCCGCCGGAGCGGAAGTACTCCGTTTGGATCGGTGGCTCCATCCTGGCCTCTCTCTCCACCTTCCAGCAGATGTGGATCAGCAAGCAGGAGTATGATGAGTCCGGCCCTTCCATCGTCCATCGCAAGTGCTTCTAGAGGGACTGCAGGCAGTCACCCGAGGGCTGTCCTCGCCAGGATGTGTGCTGGGGCATCCTCCTCCTCCCATGATGGACCAGACTCCTTCGACTGTTACTTATGTGATGTTTTGAATTAATTCGTTGAGGTACCAAGTAGTGACCTGTGCATTGTAATGGCCCCTTAGGCTGTAGTTCTGTGGCTGGCTAGCTGCTTCTCTTCCTCGTGGCTCCCTGGGCCTCAGAGGCAGATGAAGCCTTGTTTGCTTAGGTGATGTCACGCAGATAAGATGACACTAAAGTTAAACTTGTCACTTTTAGGTTTGTCACAACCGATTCCTTTGTAGGGAAACAAATAAACTTCTTAGGCTTAAAAACTACCAGAGGTTATTTTGCTTCCTTTCAGGGCAGGCTCTTGCTCTCCTTGCTATGAAGAATTAGTGTGCAATATGTGGGCTTTGGACTCAGTCTTAGGAAAACAAAATTGGGGTAAATGCCTTTTGTATTTCTGCCTGGCTGGGATCTGGTAGAGGAGGGGAGCTGCAGGGGTGGCTGCTGCAAGGAGCAGCCAGAAGCGCTCTGCAGGCCCCACACAGCAAACACCACCTGGCTCCAGGCCGGAGTCACTGCTGACCAAGGCCGAGCCCATCAGCGATGGTCACAGCGCCTCTGGGAATCACAGGGAGGAGAAAAAACCCACAAGCAGCTGCTTTGTGCCCCCAGAGAAGGGAGTGAGAAGGTGTGAGGAGCTGTGCAGGCACCAAGGCCAGGGAAGGAGGGGATGAGGTGTCCCAGGTGCTGGAGAGAAAGATGCCCCTGCAGCCCCTGGAGAAACCCATGGTGGAGCGGGTATCCCCCCACAGCCCATGGAAAAGGCTGAGACCCCACACTGGCGCAGGGGGAGACAGACAGGAGATACTGTGATCTGTGTTGGAGCAAGCTCCTGGCAGGACCTGCAGCCTGTGGGGAGAGACACAGATGAGCGAGAGGCCCACGCTGGAGCAGGCTTGCACTTCTCATCACCTGACTCTGGTGTCACTGGGGGTGCAGGGCAGTGCCATCAATTAGAGAGTTTGTCCTTTATTCCCTGTTGAGTCTGATTGCAGAATGATCTCTCCCTGTCCTTATCTCCACTCCTGAGCCTCTCAGTATCTACTTTCTCCCCTGTCCAGTTAAAAAGGGGAGTGACAGAGTGGTTTTGGTGGGTGTCTGGCCTCCAGCCCGGGTCACACCACCCCGCTGCCGCACAAGTGCAGTGTGAGGGCGCCCTGTACAGCTGGGGCCGGTTTCAGACCGCCTGGCCCGGCCGGTTCGTGTCCCCTGCGGTGTTGCCTCTTGTGCCCTGAGGGTGTCTCGGGCTCCTCAGCGGGCTGCAGCTGGGGCGGCGGCGGGCTCGCCTTTTTGGGAGAGGCTGGCGTGGTGAAGCGGCGGGACGGAGCCGGGCAGGCTGCCCGTAGGGCTGGCGCTGGGGGTAAACCCCTTACTCCCGCTGCGCCCGGCGGAGGGGCTGCGCGGTAACGCCCCCGCCCCGCTCCCTTTAAACCCTTAGCCGGACGCTTATTGGCTCGCCCCTTCGTGTCACGGCAGGACCAGCCAATCGCTAGTTTCCCCACCCCGTTAAGCACCGCCTTTTCCCCGGAGGACTCCTTTTCCCAGAGTGCACCGCTGTGGCCGGGCAGTACTTCCGCTTCTGGTGTGGCCTGGAGATGTGGGTACCGGGGAGCTCAGGCGGGGGGTACCGGGTTGGGGTCGTTGAGCTGGGGGCTGCTGCTGCTGAGCACCCCCCGGCGCCTTGCTGCACTTACTCTTCTGCCCTGTTTTCTCCGTGCTGGGAAACGGGGCTTTGGAGGTCCGGCCTGGGGAACGTGCGCGGCAGGGGAAGTCGGCCGGGCCTTGCTTTTGGCCTCTCTCCTTCCCCGGCTGGGCGTTGGGCCTGGGGGGTGCGGTTCTGTCTTCCCTGGAGCGCCAGGTGCTGCTTAAGCCTGAGGTAGGAAGCTATAGAAGCATGGCTGTGCGTTGGGAAGGCCGCCTGTGACTGTCATGTGTGTTTCCTGGCAAGGGTGAGGCCTGCGAATTTCTGTGGTGCCTGCCTGGCTGGGGGAGAGGCTCACTCCCAGCTGTTTTCCTGCCTCTCCAGAACTCTGTGGGTCTGAAGTTGGCTCGGCTCTGTTTGGTGAGGAAGCTGAGATGTCCCTACCAGAGTGGCACATTGCGGTGAAGCTGGCAGATCAGCCACTGGCTCCCAAATCCATCTTACGTCTACCGGAGACAGAGCTGGGAGAATGCCCTCTGGGTGGGTGCAGCATCTCCTACCTCAAGCAGCTCATCACCGGTAAACTGCAGGAGTCTGTGCCAGACCCCGAGCTCATCGGTAGGTGCCTGCATGGATCATGTCAAAAATCCTGCTACAACAGGGCCACCCTCTTCCTCTCCTTGCTGCGGGTGGAACACAAACATCCTCCCTCTGTAGCAGTCTTAGCACCTCGGGATTTGGGTGGTTTTTTCCATATCTGCTTGGGGTCACAGTGCTCCTGCAGTATCGGTGCCCTTGTTGAGAAATCTTTTGGGATGTGTCCTTGTGAGATCCCTTACAAGAATTGAGAGGTCAGTCCTAAAGGAGGTGGCAAGGTCACATTCTGTGATCTTGGCTCTGGTTTCCCTCACGTTACGGAGCTACTGACCAGCTGAGGCAGTCACACAGGCAGGGCGATGAATGACCCCCAGGCAGTCCATAGACCTTAAAGACCCCAGGCCCTTTCTGAGCATATTTATCTTGAGATGTGTCTCTCTCCTAGATCTGATCTACTGTGGCCGTAAGCTGAGGGATGACCAGACGCTTGATTTCTATGGCATCCAGTCTGGCTCCACTGTTCATGTCCTGCGCAAGTCCTGGCCTGAGCCTGATCAGAAACCAGGTGAGGAGACAACAGTGTGGGCTACTCCGGCTGAGATCCCCTCGGGATGTGTTCAGTGCAGGTCTCTTGTGGCTGAGGCTCAGCTTCTCTTGTGATGTGTTTGTTTCTGGGAGCCTGAGGCGAGGTTTGGAGGATGGATATTTTTCTTTGGGAACTTTTCACCTCTTAACAGCAGGAAATGGGTGTTAAGATGTAATGTGAAGAGTGACTATTCTTTCCTTAATTGATTATGACCAATCATGCAATTATGAGAAGGCTGCGGGGGGACCTCATTGCAGCCTTCCAGTCCCTGAAGGGAGCTTATAAGCAGGAGGGGATTCAACTTTTTAAAAGAGCAGGTAATGACAGGACAAGGGGAAATGGATTAAAACTAAAGGAAGGAAGGGTTAGATTAGATATTAGGAGGAAGTTTTTTACAGAAAGAGTGGTGAGGTGCTGGAACAGGCTGCCCAGAGAAGTAGTGGATGCCCTGTCCCTGGAAGTGTTCAAGGCCAGGTTGGATGGGGCCCTGGGCAACCTTGTGTAGATCCAGGCCTGGAGGTTGGTGGCCCTGTCTGTGGCAGGGGGGTTGGAGCTCTGTGATCCTTGGGGTCCCTTCCAACCCAGACCAGTCTGGGATTCTATGATTCTATAATTTTAGGATCGGGGAGCAAAGCGATTGATTACTTGCCTCAAGGGAAGAGCAGGCTTGTGTGAGTTTTTAGACTGCCTGATTGTAGAAGAATCACCGTTGCTGTGGTTCCAGTGGTGAGTAAAATGGCTCCTAAGGCTAACAGAGGGAGAACTGTGTTTCCTTCTGTTATTTTTCCACCCTCAGAGCCTGTGGATAAGGTGGCAGCGGTACGGGAGTTCCGGGTCCTTCACACAGCCCTGCACAACAGTCCTGCCTACAGAGACGCGGTGAGTGCAGCTTCATGTTTTGCCCTCTGAGTGTCTGTCTGTCCCTTCCCTGTGAAGTGAGCCCCAGAGTGGAACCTCCTCATGTGACACTGTTGATCTGCTCTGATTTTTCTGGCAGGTTTTCAAAATGCTGGGGAACAAGGAGTCGCTGGATCAGATCATTGTAGCTACTCCCGGCCTCAGCAGCGACCCTGTTGCTTTGGGTGAGTCCAGATGTGATCCAGAGGATCTGAGGAAACCTGAGTAATGAGTAGCCTGTGTTTAATTCCCATGGCAGGGGGAGGGAGAGCTCCTTTTCTCCAGAGAAAGTGTCTTTATCCATCCTTTTGTGAAGCATAAGAGTCAGCGTCTGCTCCGGTGCCAGACTTGTGCTCTGTTGGCAGTATTTGGGGGTGGAGGCTGGCTTCCAAAGGAGAGCAGTGGGGTGTGGATGCTTTCTCCTTGCTGCAAAGCATTACAGAAATGTTTGTTAAACCAAACGTGCTTGTTCAGGCCCAGGAAGTTACTTGTGTTTTGAGGTGAGACAGGTGGAATATGGGATTTGGCTGATGTGAGCTGGGTGCTGCATTTGATCCTGCCCTTAAGGCAGAGCTGTGTTTGCTGGAGGACAGCTGGGAAAGCCCCATCCCTCTCTGTGTGGCCTAGATTGAGAGGCCAGGAACATGCTTTGGAGGGACCAATAATAAAGTATTTATGGTAGCTGCTACTGACTCAGTTCCTGCAAAACAAGTCATTCTCTTGCTTTTTCCCATGGCTCCTTTGACTGGCTCCTGTTTCTTGTATCCTGTCTTTACCTCATCATGTTTCCTGGTGCCTCTCAGGAGTCCTGCAGGACAAGGATCTCTTCTCAGTGTTTGCAGACCCCAACATGCTGGACACGTAAGTTCACACAGGCTGGCACAGCCGATGCCTTTGTCGTGCTGTTGGAGATGACCACCTCTCTCCAGGTGGGAGAGAGAGAGTTCTGTTCCCACCTGCCAGCACAGCTCCACTGTTCCTGACCTAAATGCCCTGCTAGTATCCAGCTGCTCCTTTTTTAGTTCCCCTGTGTAGGTGATTTTCTTCCCCTCTGGTCTCTCCAGGCTGATCCCAGCCCACCCTGCGCTGGTGAACGCCATTGTGCTTGTTCTGCACTCGGTGGCTGGCAGCACGCCGCTCCCAGCCCCAGAGACCTCCTCCCGAGGGATGTCCTCGGGCTCCTACCGGGACATGCCGGGTACGTTCAGCCGCGCAGCCAGCGGGGAACCTGCAGAGACATCACGTGTGGGGGGTTTGCCAAACAAACCTGGGCTGTGCTGACACGGTTCCCGAGCTGGAAACATGCTCTGGGGCTTGGTAGGCTTTTGCACTGCCTGAGATTTATCCGGGAACGTGGTGGTGAGCAGAGGCCTCTGTCCTAATGGGGGGCTGTAGCTGGGGAGGAGGAGCCAAGGATCCCATGGGATTCTCCTCTAATTCCTGCCCGCACCTGGTTTTCCGCATCTGTAGATTTTTCTTTCTGTTGCAGGTGGCTTTCTGTTTGAAGGCCTCTCTGATGAAGAAGATGACTTCCACCAGGTAAGCAGATGGATTGAGCTATTATGGATTTGAGGTTGGGGTTGAATTCCAAAAGGTTTTGTCTCTTCAGAGCCTCTCTGGCTCCAGACAAAACCATAGGTTGTGGCGTGCTTGGACACCGTTCACGTCAGAACTTTCTGAGTGCTGAGGTGGGGTCACACCAGAAGAATGCAGAAGCACAGCTTGAAGCAGCACTTGTCCTCAGAGTAAACACCCTGGGAGTCAAACTGTCGCAGAGCAATCTGTGTGCAGATAAGCATGGCTGAGAAGTGTGGGAGTGTCAGTCCCTGCCCTTCGTTTGCATTTCAGGGAGGTTTTCCTCTCTCTGAAGGATTTTGTAAGGAGCAATCACGTGGTCGGGCAAAAAGAAGTGCCTGTCAACAGTTGTTTTGTTACAGGCTGTAGCACTCTGTTTAAAGTGAGGGATGGGATGTTAAGAGGTTTCCAGCCAGCTTCCAGAACTCAGTTTGTGGAAAAAAAGGCCTGTCTTTTCTGTCACTTTTACTTTTTTTAAGAGCTCTGCACTTGAGCTTCAAGTACTGTGGGAAAGGGATCCCTGGGGATGAGCAATGAGGGCATGGGCTGGCTTTTCCTGAGACACAGACACCGACATCTGAGGGGATGGTTGTTTCCCCTCTGTGTAGAGCACGAGATCGACACCATCCAGCAGCACCTCTGGTTCCCGCCCAGCGTCTCTTGGCTACGCCGGGGCTGCCGGACCCCGGCCGATCACCCAGAGCGAGCTGGCGACCGCGCTGGCACTGGCGAGCACCCCAGAGAGCAGCTCCCACACACCGACCCCTGGCACTCAGGTACAGCAGCTTGGGAGATATTCCTGGGCCCTAAAACCAACGCCTGACCGATCATGAGCCCTTGCTGGGTTATTTTTGTGTCTGGGCTCTCCTCCAGAGGGGTTTGGGGTGGCAGGATAATTGGGGTACAGCTGGCTCTGATGCCTGCGATGAGTTCTGAGCCATATACAACTTATTTCCTCCTAGGGTCACTCCTCTGGAACCTCCCCAATGTCATCCAGTGTCCAGTCGGGAACACCCATCACCAACGATCTCTTCAGCCAGGCCTTACAGCATGCGCTGCAGGCCTCAGGGCAGCCCAGCCTGCAGGTCAGTGGCGCAGCCTCTTCTTTTGGGGACCTGTGAAAGCCCCACATGGCATCGAGTGTTTTGGGGAGGAGGTGGCTCTCAAGCTGAAAGGGAGAATAGGGAGAATGAGCTAGGGAGAATGCGGTGTGGAAACGCAGGGCTGTCGAGTGGAGGAGGCTGTTTTGGTACTGCTTGGAGCCTTCCACCTACCCTTAGCTGTTTTTGTTTTCTGTCTGTAGAGCCAGTGGCAACCACAGCTTCAGCAGCTGCGAGACATGGGCATACATGATGATGAGCTAAGTCTCCGAGCCCTGCAAGCCACTGGAGGGGACATTCAGGCTGCCCTGGAGCTCATCTTTGCCGGTGGGGCTCCCTAGCTTTTTTTGGGCAGGAGAGGCTGGGCTGGTGAGTTGTGCTGAGGCAGCTGTGCTGTTCCTTGGCCTGGGACTCGGCCTTGAAGCTCTTCCTTTCTCTGGCGTGGAACAGTTTAGGGGGGCTGCCCCTTTCCTTGCAGGAGGGCAACATGCTCCTGTGTGAGAGCACTGACTGTGTCGGCTCCTCCAACTCCAAACAACCTCTCTCCAACCTCCTCCTTCTGGCCACCAGAGACAAGACCTCAGAACTTTGTCCAGCATGGAGTAAGAGGTGGCTCTGTGTGTTGGAGAGATTCTCCTCCCTGTTGTTTCATTCCTGCTCCCTGCAATGTGCCTCAGTCTCCCTTGGTTTTGTGCTCTCTCTGTGTTTGACTGTATTAAACGGACCTTACTCACTTGCCTGGCGCTTGGGTTGTGATCTGTCCTGGGTTGTGCTCCGGATCCGCGAGGCAGCGTGCTGATTGCCTGGAAGAAACAGGAGAACGTGCCCTGCCTCTTGCAGGGCCGTTACTGTTTCAGCAGAGGGCACTCCTTTTACAGAGCAAAGCTGTGTCTGTTAGGAGAGCAGCCTCTTGGCCCTGCGCAGTCCTCCTGTCTGGAGTTAGCCCTGTACCAAAGAACGATTTGTGCTCTGTTTATTCTCCAAGGAGTTGCTGCACAGAAGCATCGTGTCTCCTCCTTAGAAACCTGTTTGTTCTCAGTCCTGTCAGCTTAGGCTGGTAGCAAGCTGATGAGGATGAAGGTACGGCTGCAGGAGTTTGTGGCCATCACAAGGTGACAGTAAAAAAAGACCAGCCCAAGGGTTGAGGCAGTTGCCACAGAGCTTGATGTGCTGCCAGCTGACTTGGGAGAAGAACCACCTTGTCTCCGAGACAGGTTAGCGACACGCCAGTGTTTTCAGAGGTGTTTTCTAATCCCCTGCACTGCCTTAAGAGGTGCCTGAGACCTGAACTGCAAACACAACCAAAGACACTTACCTGTAATTAGAGCCAAGGGGAGCTGAGAGAAGCCAGCCCAGCGCTGCGCCTGGCTGCGCTCTGGTCCTACTGGTGAGATTAACCAGGCATGAAAGCGGAGCCGCTCAGCCTGACCTGCCAGCCCGCGTTAGTGGGGAAGCCAAGAGCAGAGATGCTTTCCTACCTTCGGGCTCCCCTCTAATTTCTCTCTCCAAGCGCAAGGGGCGCTTGCTGATAGGATCTCGGCTATCACCCGGCAAAGGCTGGATTATTATTCTCTGCCGGGGGTAGCCCATTGATTTACAGCCTTTAATCCTCTCTAGAGGATTAAGTCTCTCAGGAGGGACTTTTTTTTCAATATGTAGGAGATAAGATAGGATGGACATAACCATATCACTTACTGCCTTGCTACACCTCTCCTTACTGCTTTGGCAGCCCAGTCCTGATGACAGCCATGATTTTCCTCGTGTGGAACCTGATTAATTTGTTCTCATCCCTGGTGCCTCAGCTCTTTCCTTTGCTGGGGGAGTCGGTAGCATATGCGAGGCACCCCCCTCCCATCCCTGCTGTGGAGACAAGCCCTGCTGGTGAGCCCTCAATCCCTCCGGGCTGACTGAGGATTAGCTGTATCGCAGCTGCTGCTTCCCAAAGCTGAACAGCATTTGCAATCTCTCCCAGAGCCACGAAGGGCTAGCAGCACTTGTGTGGGGACCTAGCTGACCACTTTGCTTTGTAACCTGATGATTCGCAGTGTAGGCAGCTTTGGGGTTCTCAGTGTCCCACCGTGGTGTTTCTTTTCTGTCCTGACCTTGATCCCTTCTGATTTTGATCCCTTTGTTCATGCACATTTGGTGTTTAGGTTCTTTTGCTGTTTGTGCTTTTCCCCGTGTCCCCAGATAATTGAGAATTGCTGGATGTTTGGTACAGAAAGAACTCTTCCCCGATTTCTTTTGCAGCTTGTGGTACTTGGCTTGAAGTTCTGCATCAGACACATTCTCTGTCTGAACTGGCTATAGCGGAGAAGAACTTGGCACCGATGTTGTTCGCGACACGACTGCGTGCGCTTCGCTTCCCTCGTCTCGCCTGCCTTTGGCTGCCTAGAATAGACGTGCTCAGCAACCAGGCAAATTTAGAGCTGCAGGGATGGGAAGAGAGGCTCTGCCTGGCACCTGCAGTGCTGGTGATGGAGGAGGAGGAGGAAGGGAAACTTTGATGCAAGAGCTGTTTGAGGAGAGCAGAAACTTCCTCAAATCTGGCTCTGCAGGAGCCAGGTGAGCTGCTTCTGAGGGTCAAGAGCCTCCTGCTTCCCAGCCCTGAGCCGAATGCGATCCAGGTAGCGACCTCCAACCTTGGTGCTGCTGCCCTGCCGCCTACCCCCCCCACCTCCTGGCTACTTCCACACTTTGGTTAGAGGCCCATCCATTCTCATTGGGTCTCAGCTTACCCTGCATTCTACCCAGCTTATACCATGCTGTTTGCCAGCCAAATATCTCTTGAACTGACGGGAAGATGATTGCCCCCCTGGAAGAGGTAGAGGTCAGACAGCAGTTCCCCAATAGAACAGCTTTCAGCAGGGACTTTATTTCTGACATCAAAGAGAAATTTCTGTTTTTTCCTGTAGCTGACAAGGAAAGCAAGGTTTCAGCAGTAATGGCAGCAGCTGCTGGGTGGTTTAGGTAGTTTTCGTTTGTTCTGGTGCTTGACCGTCAATGCTGACACATTGTGGACACCTGCAGGGCTTGGCAGCTCGGCTGGGACCTGGGCTCCTTGCTGTCTGAGCTCTGCTTTTCTACCCTGACCACTCTGATGGCTTTCTCACTGCTTCTGCCTTGTGTCTTTCCACCAAAGACAGTCCTGAGCTGATTGTCTCCATGAGGAGCAGGCGGTGGCGGGGCAGCGGATAGAATTTTCCAGTGAAAGCACAAAATGGGGACAGAACCTCGTAGCCCTGTGGGACTTCCCAGCTCCATCCATCTTCCTCTGCTTTCACAATGATGCTGGAGCTTTCCCACGTGTGGAGCAAGGTTGGTTGGTGTTTATGTGCAGATACAGTCTTGTGTGGGATGCTTGGATGGCTTGGATTAGATAGTGTAAACTGCCAAAGTTTCAACCTCTTCTGGATTTCTGATGCCAAATGAATGCTGTGGGAGAGATTTCTTTCCCTCATCGTCCTACGTGCCTCTAACTGTTTCAGAATAAACATTTTTGTCCTCCTCCCTAGCCAAACAGAGGCTCCAAGTGTTCCCCTGCTTATCCAGGAACCAATTCCCCATCTGGGCAAGGCAGCAGAGTTTCTGTTTTACCTGACTCCATCCACAAACAAAGGGGTAGGAGCTGGAGGACTAACCACCGTAACACCCTGGCTCATCACAGCTGGCTGGGCTGAGCTGGGAAAACATCGTTATCTCTTCCCCACAACCCCCAGCTCCTCTCTGGTGCATTAATGCAGGAGACTGGTGAAGGTGATTTGCTCCAGGATGCAGCAGGAGTAAGTTTGGGCAGGATATATCCATATTGCCAGGAACTTGTCTGGCCGTGCCCTTGTCCATTGGCTGCTTGGCTTTCTGGAAAGGACTCGGTGATTTCCTGGCTGCTTCCAGCTTTGTCCTTGTGGGGAATGCTAAAGTGTCAGGAAACTTGTGGTTATTTTGAGGTTTTCTTTCAAGTTAGCTTCGAGCTGGTCCAGCGAGCTGAATGGTCTCACGGAAAGAGGGAGCAGCAGGACTTGGTGGGGTTTCCTATGCAGTAATGAACCCTTGGTCTTATTCTCTCTCAGGCAAACCTTCGAGGAAGGAGGAAAGACTTTTACTCAAGCTGGGACAACTAGTGAGGAATAAGGTGAGAGCCCAAGGAGGAGGGTAGGTGATGCAGTGTGGCTTCGCAGCTGCCTCTCTCCCTTTCCCAGCACAAAGGAACTGCTGTAAAGAAGTGGCAGAGCTCAGGCATGAGAGCATCATTTTAAGGAACCATGAGTCCCTGTGACGCCAGCTGTTTTAGGTGACTGATTCAATAAAAGCAGAATTGGGATGAAACTGTTCCATCATACATATTTCCCTTTATAGGATTGAATATTTATCCCTCTCTGGTTATAAATAACCCTTTGATTTATGGCAGTGCGTGTAGATCTAGTTTGGCCTTACAAGGATGCTTGAGTTTAGGAGTCTGGTAAGCAAAAGCAGAGTTCAGAGAGAAGAAGATAAACATGCCCTGGTACATCCTTTGAAGGCAAGAGTATGAGCCACTGGATGAGATTTCCTGGCTCTCATCCTCTTGAACTGAGCCTGGAATCTTTAAATAAAACAAACAAAAAAATAACCCCACCCAATGCTCTTAAGGTGAGACCAGGGATTTTTGGGGACACTTTCTCACCCCGTGGTTTCTCTCGCTGACTTCTGGGTGTTCCAGGCTGCCAGTGAGCAGATTGGTTGTCTCAAATACCTTCCTAATTTAAGAGTGTAGTCCACCCCTTCAGCAGAGTGAGTTAGTTTAGGTGTTGAGTTTGAGGAAGAAGCTGGAGAGCTTTGGAGTTCCAGGGATGATAAAAGCATCAAATGGGTTCTCTTGGATCCGAGCCTGTCTTCCTACAGTGGCTCCTAACAGATGCCATGGGGGGGGTGGGTGTGGAAAAAGGTTCAGTAGAGTAAGATCCATCTCTTAATAGATTTTTCTTTTCCCCCAGCAGCCAGTTGTCTGAGTTTTAATGACTCTGAGAGCCAGATGTGGGGTCTTCATAGATAACAGACCCCACACAACTTTTGTTTTTCCTTCAGTGCAGATAAACTTGCCGCCTCCATGCCGCCCTGCAGCAAGTCCTCCTGCAGTGTACACCCAGGTTTGAAGTCAAGGACGACCCATGAGAGCATTCAGCAAGCTGGAAGGAGTTAAGGCATGGCTGTGGGACTGATGGCACAGGTAAGTTCTGGGATGGCACACTCTAAAGGGGTGGCAGTGGTCCCACTAAAGCTCTGAAGTTTAATTTTTAGGTGCCTGGGACTGCTGCAGCCACCGAAGCAGCAATAGGTGATGGATAGCTGGGAGAGCTGGGTAGAAAATTGCCACCGAATCTAAAGCAGAAAGGGGCTGCTGATGGCAGCAGAGCTCTGTAATCCCCAGCAGGGCTCAGCATGCTGCCCTGACGTCCCACAGGGCAGATCCCTTTGTGTTAATCGGGTTGTTTGCACACAGCCCTGTTTCAGAGAAGGAGTCCTGACCCTCCCGTCTCCAGAGGAATCCATCTGAGGTGTAGCTCCTCACCATTAAATGCTTTGATCCTTAGTTACGCATAATTTAATCGTCCTGTGGATCCTGCCAGCTGGTGTCTGGTCAGTCATTCTTCTGCCACCTCCGTTTTTATTTGTTCTGCTTTGCTTACAGCTTCCTGCAGTTGCTTTCCCAAGTGAGCTGTGCTGGAGCTATGTGGACACATAATAACCAGGAAGCAGGTGACAAACGCAGCCTGCATAAGGGCAGATGGGAGACAGGAACTAAAAGGAGCTCTGCCCGGGTCGGTGTCCCTTTCAGGAGCTTTGACAGGTCACAGAGGAAATTGAGTCAAACAGGTCGGGCACATGGTGAGAACATCGAATGGAAAGAGAAACCGGCGTGGCTGGGGTGCCAAGCCTTTGTGTCATCAGGCAGGCTGTGAGTTTAGAGTTAGAGAGTGGCAGACTTCCCCTACCTTCTGCGTCATTTGGCCCAGGGCTGGGCAAAATAGGAAGGAGGAGTAGGAGATAGATCATTGTTTAGGTGTTTCTTCCTCCCTGGCGAGACAGATAGCACTGCTGGAAGTGCTTCAGCATCGCAAGGTCAACGTAGTAGCTGCAAGTTAACATTCCTGAGCAGCCTGGCTGGCTTGCAAGAGACTGTTGATATATTTTTCAAAGTAGCAGTTTGAAGTGGCTTCTTGGGAACCAGGTGACTTCTTGGATTGCCCAAAGCAAAACACTGGCTTAAATTCCATCTCATATTACAGCAGGGAATGGGAGAGCAGACTGCAGAGAGTGAAACTTAACTTGTGCGTTACCAGGAGGACTCTGTGGGTTTGACAGAGGTGATAAAGGGGGGTGATAAGCTCGTTTATGGGATGGTGGGTGCTGAACCCTTCTTGGGGCCATTCAGAGCAGCTGGCCAGTGTGGGAATCGGTCCTGCTTTGACTGCTGAAACCTATCCATTCCCGCAGGAGAGTGTGGAAAGGGCTCTATGCAGCACATGGCAGTCCTGCTCTGAAATCCAGGCCCTGCCAGGGAGCCAAGGAGCACAAAGTCTACCAGAAAAAGCCCAGCCAAGAGCTCCAGGTAAATAAAATGCAGTCAGACTCTCTGGGCCGTCATAGGAAGCCAGAGCCGACACGCTGAGCGGTGTTAATGTGCATCTCGTGGTGGGAGCGTGGCAGATCAGTCTCAACAAAGCAGCTTGTGTGTCTCCTTTTTATTGTAACCTTTTAACTGGGAAGGACTCTGCGTTCGTTGGGGTTTATTTACTCTAAAGCCCTTTTTGGCAGTGGTAAGAGGGTTGCATGTCATAGATAGGCAGCTGGTTTGCCTCCTTTCCTGCTCTCTGGCTGTTCCCACCGAATCACTATCAATGGTGCTGCTTGTTCGTGTGGTGAGCGTTCGCTGAAACTTATTTGCCAAACAAATGGGTGTAGCAAACAGATGGGTGTAACCAAGGGTCAGGCATGGTTTGGGGTCCTCTAGATAAGCTAAGCTTCCAGCTAGCCCTGGTGCAGGACCTCTGTAAGCTGCTGGGTTCAGCGAATCGGTGAAGCTTGGGGAGGGGGGGTTGGATTTGGTCTGGAGGGTGAGCCCCAGGGGTTTCCTCAGCAGCTGAAGGGAAAGCACCAAGAAGGGGTCTTCCAGTGAGGGGTTTTGTGCTGCTCTTCAGGGAGAAAGTGAAACTGCTCTGGCATGGGCTTCCCTTGTCAAGTCATAGTGTAGAGAAAGTGGTCCTGGGGAACGTGGTTATGTTTCCTCTTCCCCAATTAATTTTTAAAGCCTTGGGAGTGGCATTTAGAACATGGCAGGTGGGGGGAGAGGTGGGGTGTTGGAATCTGACCCCTTTGGTGATGTTTCTCAGGGTAGTAAATTTACTTCAGCGTGGTGGCAGAACTGAGAGGAGGGGGAGTAAACCAACTGATCAGCCTTCTCCTGGGCTCAGTCCAGCTTGGAGATGGGCTTGTGTGAAAGCAAGGTGCCTGGAGAGGCTGAAGGGCTGACGGCTGCTGCAGGGCTGTGGCTGTAGGAGCGGGCAGTTGAGGGTTGGGTACCTGAGGAATGCAAGTTGGGGGAGGATTTATGTTTGTGTCTTGAGTGCAGCAGTTTGATAAGCGATTCGCTTCGCCTCTCTCCCCCCACACTTTATGATCTTAGGAATTACAGACCTGTTGGTCAGTGCCAAAAGAAACAAGGAAGGAATAGAATTTCACTTTTTCCTCTCAAAAGTCTACATGCCTGTAAGTCTACTTGCTCCAAAAGGCAGAATGCAAGGGGCAAGGAGCCGGAACTCTCATCTTCCCGAGCTCTGTAGTGGTCACTTGTGTCCCAGCCTCATGGGATGCCTGTCCGTCCTGCAGCAGGGTCCCTGCACAGGCAGGCTTTAAGGGAGAGGGTTTCCCATGCTCTGTTTCAAAACAGGCAGTCTCCCAGCCTCCACTTGGGAGGGCCTGTGGCAACACCTGCTCACAGGTGGCGTGACGGACCCGGTGAACACCCTCAGCCCTTTGTGCTGTGTTTGAAAGATTCCCTCTCTGTAGGGCTCTGAAGCGGCTGCGACTGTGACGGCCAGAGATTGAGGTATACTCGCCAGGTTTCGGGAAGAGATGGCACAAAGGGAAAGGTGAAACTCTTGGATTCAGATAAAGACAGATTAATGAGGCAGAAGAGAGGAATAGCAATGGTATGCAAACCACCAGAAAAGGGAGAGAAGAAGGTGATAATATACAAAACAAGTGACGCACAGAACTATTTCTTGCTGCTCAGCTAATTCCTGAGCCATGCCACCTCCCGGCCCACCCCCAGTTCTATACGGAGCGTGACACTGTATGGTATGGAATGCCCCTGTGGTTATTTGGCATCAGCTGTCCTGGCCATGTCCCTTCTCAGCTTCTTCTCCCCCACCCCACTACTGGCAGGCCGGTATGAGAAGCTGAAAAAGTCCCTGACTGCTGAGCAACAGCTAAACTATCAGTGTGTTATCAACGTTATTCTCATCCTAGATCTCAAACACAGCACTGACCAGCTGCTGGGAAGAAATTTAACTCTATCCCAGTTGGAACCACGACATTTGGGTTTAGCAGGAGCTACTTGGCAAGTTCATGTGGATAATGTCCTAATGTACCTGCTCTTACCTAGTGAAAAGATGCCAACAAAACAGGAAGGTTTCTTAAGTGAGGCTGCCTGGGCCGTGAACATTCGAGCAGTCTGTCTCCTCTGCAGTGATGAATAAAACTGTTCCTCTTATGGAAAATCTGTGCTTTATGATTTATTTTTTCTAAGAGATACTTGAGGGAAGCTGCCTTCTGATCTGTCTTGGAACTGAGTAGCGTGATCTGGGGAAAAAAAAACCCTACCCATAATATGCACTGTGGAAGTTTTGAAGCAGACGGAAACCTCCGCAGGAGAAGGCTGAGGGGGGAGATGGTGCCTGCTAAAGGGGAGCTGTAGCTTCTGGAGGGAGCAGAGGCATTTGGGCGAAGGATTTAATTAAGGCTTGAGGAAAACGGTTTGTTTGAAGAGCATGAATCAGCATTTTGGGTGGGATGCTCAAGTGTTCTTGCCTGTTCCACCACTGTCACTTCTTTTTTTTCCCTCCTCTGCTGCAGGCTTTGCTGTTGAGCTGGCGCAACATTTTAATTGATACCCACCAAGCTGTCGCCTGAGTCTCTTGAGCAGTGAAAGGAAAATGTTCTGTAGCATCAGTCCTCATCCAGGACCACAATGCAGTCATGTTCCTGCAGGCTGCAGGACCACAGTGGAGTCTGGGAGATGGAGCAGGTATTGTTCGTTGAAGTAAGAAGCTGAATGCTTCCAAAATCTTGGGGGAGTCAGAAGCTGGATTTTATACATTGTTTTTTAGCTGTAGGTGGGAAGAAACCTAAAAGCTACCCGTGCAGAGTCCCTAACTGCATGTTTAGGGGTGAGGAAGAGGGGAAAAGCAAAGGATTTGCTGTTCTGATAAGGCGGAAACTCTCCTCGTTTGTCTCTGATCAGAACCCTTCTGTGTTTCCAGTTGGCAACTTTGTCAGGAGTGGGAGTTGAAAGCCAGTTTCCCAGCCTGCCAGCTGGGATAATGGAGCATGATAGTGTAGCCCAAATTTCGTGTGGCTGCAAAGTGTCCCTGTGTTTATTAGCAGGGGTCCTTGGGCTGTTGATTTACAAACGATGTTTCTTTCTCATTCTGGACTGTGTGAAAGAGACTTAATGAATCGGATGGTTTTCAGGAAGGCTTTTCTGAGAGAAAACAAGGTATGATGGGGATGAGCACCCCTGGGGGTCACGGGGCAGGTAGAGAAATACACCGGTCTCTGGGGAGAGCAGGACGGGTAGTTCCAGGTCAGTAGGAACGTGAAATGGTTCATTGCTGGGAATCACTGCATCTAACAATCAAAAAAACCTGAATGATCTGTGTATTACTACACTGTAATTACCCAAACATATATTTGCTAAAAAAAAAAAAAGATGAAACCCCCTGTGTAGAGTCGGTGGGAAATTCCTGTGGGTCTGAAAAATTCACCATTAGCTGGCTCATTAATGTATCTTTTTTGCTTCCTCCAAAATGCCCCCTCCTCGCCCTTGGCACAGTTCATCTTCAGGAGCAGAGCGGCTCCGGCTTCTAGCTTCAATACCAACTTTAAAGAGTGCAGCTGCGTCTCATCCTTACGAGTTCCCTGTGGGGTTCTCCTATTCTAGTCACGTCTGACCTTGCTTTCCTTGCACGTAGAGTCCTGTTCTTCCTCATTAACAAACCTCACAGCTCTTTCACAAAGACCGTCAGCCCTTCCTGGCCTCCCAATGGGGAATTGGGAGGAGGGGGGAGGTTTGTTTGGCAAAGCACAGTGACTTAAGGTTGGGCTGTAGATCAGCTCCCCAAGCAGGGTGTCACTCAGCATCCCCTCCCTGCAGATAGCATTGACATCACAAAAGTTAGGGGCAGGGTCTTAGGGAAAGGAGCTGTTCCTTCAGCCAGCTCAGGTGGATATTCCACACGTGCTCCAGGATGTTGTTAGCTCCTGTGCTTGCATCCAAAGAGCTGCAGTGCAAGTTTGCCTGCTCCTGTGATGCAATCAGGGACACTGAGATTTCATCGTGTGTCTCTCACTCGTCCTGTCACCTTCCTGCCTCGCAGGGAGGAATGACTTTTTGGGGAGTGCCCTGTTTTGTTAGGGGTGACTCTTTGCTACTGTTTCCCTGTGGCAAGAGCAGGGCTGGCACGTGAGGTGCTGCAGCCTTGCCGCATCCTCCCCGTGTCTGCTGTCAGTGAGCCGCTGCTGCAGTAGCAGGTATGGCTTTCCAGCCCCGACACATCCCTGTGTTTAAATAACAGGGAGCAGTGTCCTTTGTGACTCCCCTCGTTACCTCTCGTGTGTTCTGTCACCCAGATACGGGGGTTTTTTTTAGCCTTGCTTCATTCGGTACCAACCTGAATATTCCTCTCACAAGCCAGTGATAAGGTGATGTCGAGGCTTGGCTCGGCCATACACCTTTTCTCAAGAGATTTTAGATGGGCAGCTGTTGGGTTCCACCCACCTAAACCTAATTTGGAGAAGAGGAAGCTATATAGCCCCACCCTCCCTTTCAGCTCCTCCCCCTCCTATTCCTTTAAGCAATGCAGCTATCAGCTCACAACCTCATGATCCCGCGGCTCGCTGAATAAGTAGAGATGAGCAGGAGGTGGCCCCTCACCCTCTTGATGGCCCTGTGTGTCAGCCAACTTGGCACGTGGGCAGCGGGGCGCTCCAAGGTGAACCCCAGGATCATCGCAGCTCCTCAAGGTGAGTCCCTTGCGTGGCTGCAACCTTGAGCTGCAGCTGACAGCGACTCCCTGCGCCGTGTCTTTTCTACCTATGCCTTGTCTTTTGAGAAATGTTTTTTGGGGTGTGTGGGGTGTGTTTAAAAACTGTTAGTTCTTCTCTGCCTTCAGGGGGGACTTGGCTTCTCAGTAAAATGGGCTGAACCGCCTGTGATCTCAGGAAGGGGCTTCTGGCTCACTTGATTGCCGCTAAGTGAATTTTTAGATCCCTCCTCTTGCCAAGTCCTTTCCTTTATGTAGCCTAAAAATGCTTTCCTCTCAGCTGGATGTATTAAAGGCTGTTGAAAAGCCCCGACACAGTAACCATTTTCCCCTAACTTGCAGGGAAATGCTTGTCCACAATCCAGTTAATTTTCTTATTCACCCGATGTGCTGTTGGCTGCGGATGAGTTTTGTTAGCGAGCGTTCGCGGTGCAGCTCGTGTTTTCAGAGAACATAGAGATAAATCTGAAGGGGTGAGCGGGGGGGCTTCGGATCGCATCCAGTCTCGGCAGAAACTGAACAAAGAAATATTTGCAAGGAGCGAGCTTAGAGCACAGCCCAGGCTCGGGGTGTTGAAAAGAGCAGGCTAACGTTTTACTGCCTTTATCATGTGTCTTCCAAGCTTTTCTGATTAAATACCCTCCAGGGAGGCTTTAACAAAAGAACCCCGTCTTTTCCCGGTGGTTCGGGGGTTTGGCTAAGCCAGGGGGGTTCAGCTGAGCTGCGGATCTCATGCTGCTCTGCAGTACAACAGCTCCTCTGTGTTCCCTACTCGCAGACAACTTCAGAGGACGCAAATTTCCCTTGGTTTATTCTGCGCCATCTGTTATTCTTCTGCTGTTATTTATTGTGCCCTCCTCCTCCTCCCTCTCTGGGCCCGTGGATGAAGGGAAGGGTGGTGGGTGCATGGTTTGGAGGTGGCCTCTGCCTGATTTGTCCGTCACACAAAGAGGAGAGATGCTGGCAGATAGGGCAGCAAAAAGGTTCCCTGGCTGTACTGCGTCATTTCTTTTATTCACCAGAAAACCAAGCGGCTTGCAAAAGGGGATGGAGGTAGAAGAGAAGGTATGAAGCCTGAGACTGATGGGGTCAGGTCTGACTCCTCTGTACTGCCTGGGAGGGGGAAGTTGAATTGCTGGGCTCTGGAGCTTGCACTTAGCTCTGCTTGTTTCCCTTTTTTTGAGGGCTCTGCTGGGACACAGGCTTTCAGTTAGGGAGGTATCAGAGGTACCCATGTGACACGCTTGTCAAGAGTCACTCTTGTCCTATTTAAGGGATTGCATTTTGCCAGCATAACCCTTTAGGTCGTAGCTCTGTGAATGAGGACGAGGGTTGGGAGGAGAGTGAAGAAATGGGATGGGGGCAAAGGGGATATCGTGGGCGGCAGGGAGCCCTCAAACTTCCCCAATGCCTCAGGCACAGCAAAAGGCAAGCGCAGATTCTTTAATAAAACCGGCATCACAGCAGGCTGCTGAGAAAGGCTTGTCCCTCAGCATCAGGGGGGACACGGTTTCGCGGGGCTCTGTCTGCAGTTCGAGCCCTGGTCCTTGAGCCTGGGAGTGGGATGGAGAAGAGCAGCAGTGCGGGACGTTTCCAGGGGTGTTGGTGGTGGGGCTGGGCCACGCTGCGCTTGCAGTGGTGCAGCGTTGGCCTCGGCCCTGGGCTCTGCAGGGAGCTGGCAGCTCTTCACATAATTAAATTTCTTACACGCCACAGCTCATCGCTACTGCCAGGTATGGCAGCCTCAGCAAAGACACCTAGAGCTGTTAGAGCCTTGCGGGTGAAGTAAGAGGCTCTTTCGGTGCTGTCTGGAGCCTGGGTCTCTCCAGAAGGGATGAGTAGGTGTGTGAGATCCTTCCCTGGGCTGTGGAGCTGGGGGAGAGGAGGAAATTGGTGCTAGGCAAAGCTGTACCTTGCCCTTTTATCTTTCCACCTTGCTCCCCTTGCCAGCACCCTGTCAGAGCTGGGGAGAGAGCCCTGGCTTCGTCGTGGGCTGCCTGCACTGCTCTGTCCTGCCCCGTGCTCCCTCATTTGGCTGGTAGCAAGAGGCAGGTCAGGGGAACATTGCAAAATAGGGGGGGAAAAGACCACGTAGCTGGGCTTCGGTGCTGTGTGGTCCCAAGGTCAGATCTGCAGACAAAGAAACAGTGCTTGGAGCTCCTGGGTTCCAGTAATTCCACAGTCAGAGGGACTCAGGCTTGCAGCTGGAGCTCTGTGTTCTGTGGATCTGCCTTTCTGGGGATGCAACGTGTATGAAACCAGCCCCGAGGCCTCAGCCGCTGCTCTGCCGCTATTTCCCCTCCCCGATGCGGCAGCGTGGCAGTGCGAGAAGGTCTGGTGGAGGGACATGCATTTCCCAAAGACCAGCCCTGTTCCAAGGCACACTCAGGAGCGTTTGCCACTGAAGGGTGAGGGATTGCTGAGCAGGTGCCCAGTTCTGGGTCTCACTGGGTAAGCGTTATTTAGAAGTGTGGCTGACTCTGCAGGATTTCTTCCTCTTTGGGAAAACTCAGTCGGAGCAAAGGGCTGAGGTCAGCTCCAGACCGCAGATCATATCTAAAGTGCTTAAGATCCTTTTTACTGACCAGGGCTTTGCCCACTCCTTCCCCTTTGCAGCTGACCCAGAACGCAGATGGGTCGAGTTCTCTTGTGGTTATTCCCCTCCCCAGCATCCTAACTGAAGGGAGCATGCGAATGGCACATTCTCCATGTGCTGGGATATGTGGAGTGGGAGGGACTTCAGCCTTCACAGCGGTGGTGCAGAAGCAAGTGCTTCAACCTTGGACACTGTGCCTCTACCTTATCTCCCCTTTCATTCCTATCCTCCCCCTTTGCCTCTGTGTGTTTGCCTAAGGAAGTACTGGCCAGCTGCGCTTCGCTTTGGAAGAGGTGCGGTCGCACCCCGCACCTGGCTTTTCCTTGTCAGCACGGATAGTGTGTTTACTCTTCTGATCCATACGGAGAGACCGCTGTGTCCTGGGGCTGGGCAGAGCTGTCCTGGGGAGAGAGAGATACAACCCTCTCTGTACAGAGCAGGAGGGTGGCATCCCAGTCTGGCTGTCTCATGACCGGAAAGTCACCGAGCAGGAGAGCAGAGGGAGTGCAGTGAGGACAACAAGAGGAGCCTGAGGGCCGGGTCGCAGCCTTTTGGTGCCAGCCAGGAATAATTTTTAGCTCCCGTTGTGCTTAGGATTGTCTGGTCCCTGTTTACTCGCACGCATGGGCGCCTGAGCTGAACTCAGAGCCCCTCCCTGGTTGCCTGCAGCATTTATACCTGCAGGGGTAGGGATGGGGTCGGAATTGTTCATTATTTCTTTCTCACTGGCAGATGAGGCTGGAAGCTGGAGGGGACGGGGTCTGGGCTGGTGTGTGGCTCTCAGGTTCCACAGGGAAAGAAAAATGCCTGGACTGGGTGAACTGGCTCTATCTGCCCTAGGTCATGGTGTGAGGGGGGAGGATGTAGAAATGCCCGCACTGCCCCTAGTACTCCCTGAGCTTCACAAAACTCATCTGCCTCCCCTTGCCGCGAGAAAGCCATGTCGCCAGGCACCTCTGAGTGCTGTAAGAGCTCTGCCAGGAGCTCCTGGTGCTCACCAGTGCTGCGTTAATTAGCAGAGCAAGAGGAGAGCTGATCAGAGATGAGGCCAAACACGTAGGGATTGGGAGCTGGCAGCGCCTTTTACTCCTCGGTGGCACTTTCCTTAAGGGAGCCATGGCCCCCGCGGGTGTGAAATATCTCTGTAGGGTTGGATTCACATGGAGAGCTCGTGGAGCATCGACATTTCCAGGAGAAGGCTTCTCACTTTCCCAGTGATGCTATTTTCTGCAGGCGGCTCATTTTCACAGGCTGGGTGATGCTGCTAGCATAAAACGGTTGGGGAAAATATTTTTTGCTCTGCACAGATTGAGAAAAAAACCCCAAAAACCCAGAAAAAAACCCCACTAAACCAAAGGAGTGAATCAGACCCTTGGTTCTTCTCCTCTTACAAGAGCGTGACACAAAAACAACAGGACTAATAAAAGTTGTGGCCGCTTAAATCCTCGGGGATGGGAAAGAGGAGTCAGATTTAAATCACTGACCTGCTGCCCAGCTCTGTGCCGGGCTGAATCAGGGTCAGAACTGCAGACAATTGGCCTGGGAAGGTTTTTCTGTAGTTGATGTTGTCCGTTTTGGTGCCTTAAAGCAGGAAAAACTAAATCTGTAGCTTGAGTACAAACTAAATCTGAGTACAGAATGCTTTTTAAAGAAGCTTGCATCCCAAAAAAGGCTGGAAGGTGAGTTGAAGAGAGGAAATTGCTTGTTTTGCAGCCAGCGCTCTCCTGTTGAATTCCATCCTATGCTGCGGGGCTATTCCTGGTTGTTCCAAGAATAGGCCATGTTCCTTCTGCTGGGCTCTTTTTGTTTCCATCCCAGCTCCACCCGGTGCAGTAGGCTGTGCGTAACTGCCTCCAGTGTGTGATGTGCCACGAAGACCTGCTCCAGGAGTGCTGCATTTCAGAGCAGCTGAAGTCTGGAGCAACGGGCTTTGTGTGCGTAACGAACCCAGTATTGCCTTTAATGACAGCTCTGGTTCTCCAGTGCTGGAACTCCCCAGTTGGAAGGCTGTTAACTGGTGGCAGTGCCCTGCGGAGATGATTCCATGTCGAATTACCCTCTTGGGTTAAATTATTCCCCTTTATCGGGCACGCGGGGGCTGGGAAGGACACGGCATTGCGAGTTGGAGGAGCTGTGGGAGTTTCCTTAGGGAACATGTAGGCAAATCCCAGCCAGACACCTGTGCTTCTCCCAACAGTCGTGACCACAAGGGTTGCTCATATCTTGGGAGTTTTGGAAGGCCTGATCGGAGCGTCTGGTTTCACATGACTGTACGGCGGTGGTTTGGCTTTTCAAGCCTGAGTAATGAGTAATGCGGCACTGCAGCCAAAGATGGACGTGAGGAGAATGGCTATTGTGTGCTCTCCCTGGTTGGGGCGGGAAGGGGATGCTGGGAAGGTCTCCATGACCTTCTGTGCTGTGATCCCAGGAGGCAAGGAGGGCTGAGACCTAGCTGATGCTCGTTACAGGGGTGGGAGGCCTGTAGCGATGGGTGGGATGGCTGCAGAGAGTGAGGGAGGTGGGAGATGGCTGCCAATTAAGCTGAAAGGTAAAGCGGGTTCTCACAGAGGCGCTCGGGGCAGGTTTTCTTCTGGAAGGCTTTTTAAGATAAATCAGCCTCTGGAAGCTGATCTTCCTGGTGGGAGGGGTGGCCGTGCTCTCCAGATAGCATCTGCTAAAAGCATCCTTTTGTTGTTCCAGTGACCTGAGCGTATAATAAAATAACCATAATCACAGGCCAGAATTCCCCCCGTTTCCAGCAGGAACACGGCACAGCTCAGGACCGTCATTTACGGAGAATGCCTTTTGGGAAGTAACAAAACCTGGCTCTAAATTTAGCACTCACAGTCTGTAGGGTGCAGCCTACAGCTTGGCTTTAGGGCTGGTAGGGAACAAAAAAAAGTACCTGCTAGATAAAAAAAAAACAAACCCAAAAAAAGCCCTTGCTGCACGTGAAATCAAAGGCTCCACACTCATCTTGCAGTGGTACGGGCTTCAGTGCTGCATAATTTGGGGGGGGGTGGAGGGCGAGAGGGTAGGGGCTATCGGGAGCGTGTTAAGCACGAGTAGAAAACACTGCTGTGCCTGTTGTAGAGGCAGAAGCTTTGAATTCAAGGCTTGTTCCTTCCCTGCTGCAGGTTAGGGGGGTGGGGGGGGCGTCTCTTTTGTTGCTTGCTAAGTGGGCATTTGGGACCGCTGCCGGCTTGGAAGCAAAGGGGGATACGGGCTGCGTAGCCCTTGGAAGAGCTTTTGAGCAAGCATGTCTCTACCCAACAGCCTGCTTACCAAAAACCAAGAGGGTTTCTTCTTTCCCCCCCCCTCTTTCTTGCTGCCCTAGCTCACCCCTTCACTGGATACTGCTGCCAAGACGCTCCGGAGCTTACCAGAAATAGAGTGGAAATCATTAACGCACCAGAATATTTGCCTTCTGTAGCGTAACTCAGAAAGCATATTTGTCTAGTTAGAGAGGGCTCTTTCCTCTGTGCTAGCGTGGGGCCCACCCCCAGGCATTTGGATCACACACACTGAGAGCTTTTGGAGGGTATATCCCCGATAATGCACGCTGAATTGTTTCCTCAGGAGCAGCGCTTTGCTGTTGATGGCTGATGATGGATCTCCTGAGGGCAGCAGCCTCCTGAGTGCCCTGCGATCGCAGTGGCTTCACAAGCTGTTGGGGTTGAAGGCAAAGAAAAGGCCATTGGATGGTGGGAGCCAGGAGCGTAGCGCTGCTGAGGGTGGAAAAGTCCCGCTGTGGAGAGGATGTAGTGTTCCTGGTGTATCCCTGGCCTCGCTCTTCCCTTTGGAGGGGTGCTCAAGGGGACTCGGAAGCAGTCAGGAAGGGGTATGAGAAAACACAGAGAAAGGTTTCTTGGCAGATGATGAAACGCTCTGTGCTTGGCTTGTCTCGATGCTGCCTTGAGGGGAGGCAGGATGAGAAATACCCAGCGGATCGCTCTGACTTGGTGTGAACTCGAAAGAAGAACAAGGGGCGAAAATCTGCCAGGCACAAGGTCTGGGTTTGAGTACTCTGAGCTTCCAGCTCTGTCTCTGCTCTCTTTTTGGGGTTCCCCCCACCAGATGCAAGGGTTTGGGTTGACACATCACTCATGGGGCTCTCCAGCCTCCCAGTCCTTGGTGTGTAGAGAGATGGTTGCGGGTGGGAAACTGAAAGGAGAGCGATGACAGAGCTCTCATCTCTGCTGCTTTCGGGAACCAAACCATAATGCTTCCTGCAGGATGAGAGGGCATGGGAGAGTTACAGTCAGGCTTTTACCTGATGAGAAAAGCACTTTGCCTTCCTTGGGAAACAGTTTTATTTGCTCCATCCTTTCTGGGCACACGTGTTTTCAGGATGCATCCGTGGGAATGGCTATAGCAAAGGCTCTGACCTGGGCGTTGCTGCCCTACCTGGCCAGTACCCTTCCTGCCCCGGTGGGATTGGGGCTGGTTATGAAATATGTAGGAGATGACCCATGCCTACACCAGGGCTTGTTGGAGCTGCTTTTCCAGACCCTGCCTTTCCCAGAGCCACTGGTCGCAGGCAGTGGGTGCACTCTGGCTGGTACCAGAAATGAGTACCTGCCTTGGATCACTGCTTTTTCTGCTCATGCTGTGGGCTCAGGACAGGGAGAAGAGGGAATTAAACAGGGTGAAGCTCTCAGGGTGGGCATGGGTATGAGCTGAGGGTTTTTCCCTGCAGCTACAAGGAGAACACAGAGGGCTTTAAGGAGAGGGAAGCAATGTGTTTCTGGTCCTGCTTCAGCAGGAGATGTTTTCAGCACTCTCTGGTTGTTCCATGCTCCCAGACTCTGCTACATGTTGTGCCAGGCTGAATAGGTGGGGGACAGGGAGTGAGAGAGTTGGGGATGAAGATGGTATTTGGCCCAGGAGGAAAGGCCAAAGGGATAGAAATCCTTTTAGGGAAGTCCCCCCCTAGAGTGTCAGTACCTCCTGGGTCACCTCACCTAGAGACAAATTGTTCCCATAGGGGAAGAAACACCCTGACAACACCATTGCTGACGCATCCCCACCTTGACTCTGGTTTCCCTGTGTCATACCTCCCTCCAGGTAACGTCATGGGGGAGGGAGAACCTAGCTGTTCCCTGAGCACTGCAGCTCCCTGGAGGCTTGCTTCCTCCTCCCGAAATGTCTCTGCTTGGGAATTTATAGATCATCTTAAAAAAACCTCGTAGCTTGGCTCCTTGCCGGGTTCTGTGGTGGAGCTGGGGAGACAGACGGCGCATGGCTCTTGGATGGGAGCAGCGCCGTTCGGTCCAGACCTCCTTCCGGGGATGGAAGGGACCCATGGCAGCTCTGTGGGGTGTCTCCGTCCGTCTGGGGTGGGTGCTGTCACTTCTTGTGCTCCCCTTATAGGGGATGGTCTGGTGGTGGGGCTCTTGGGGCTGGTGCATGTCCAAGCAGATTGGGTGTTGTTCTCCCTGGTTTCCTCGGGGGAATAAACTGGAGCTCCCTCACTGGGGAGTGAGGTCAGAGCTGGGAGCGGGGATCCTGGCTCCAAAGTGGGTGACTAAGACATCACACCTGAATCCCTTTCCCAGCCCTCAAAGGAAATCAGTCAATGTACCCATGTTGGGCTGCTTGTCATGCATCCCACATGCCCTGTGGGGAAGTGAGATTGATGTCATGGAGTCGAGATGCCTCTCGTGTTCCCAAAAGCAGGGAGGGGTGATGTGCAGGAGACTCGTGGCCAGGCCCCCGCATCACTGGGGCATGAGGGCTCCTGGTCCGTCTGTCAGCATGGATAAAGAGGCTTTTCCTCCTGCTGTCAGAGGCAATCCCAGCCGGATTGCACCAGAGATGTGCTGCTATCAGGTCGTAATTCTTTCAGTCTATTCAAAAAGGAAGGAAGAGATAAAACCAGGGAAATGAGAAATGGGAAAAGGAGGGAACCAGGAAAGGATCCGACCGGAGCCGTGATTCCGGCAGGAGCCTGCTTGCTGTCGGACCTACAGACAGCAGAGCAGGTGGCGGTGTCATCGCCGGCATGCTGGGGCGGGTAGGATGTGTGATGGTGACAGCTGACACCGTTACAGTGTGTTACGGCGAGAAGAGTCCCCAGGGCTTGCCGGGTGGGTGCCCTGGGTGTTGGGGCACACGGCGCTGCCCCACACTTGGCTGCGTTCCCCACAGGGGTGAGCTCTGCACGGCACCAGCCGAAATCCTGTTTGGCTGTGATGGGTGATCCGGCCCCCTGTCCCCATCCCGTGGCAGCAGTGGGAAGGCTTGAACATTAGCAAAAGCTACACTTCCCCAGCTCAGGGCAGCACGGCACCTGCGTGGGATGGGGTGATGCCAGGGAGCAGGTACCCCCGTTCCCTGCCAGGTCTCCCCTCTTCTTAACTGGAAGCGGCGTCCCACTTAATGAAGGTTTTCCAAGTAAAGGACCTGCCTCTGGCCTGTGTCAGCGCCACTCATGAGCAGCAGTGGGTTCTTATCTCCCCCCTCTTCCCTTCTCACTTTTCCTAAGCTTTATTTCGGTTCTTCAATGCAAAATGCTCCTAGCAGCACAGACTGAAACCGCCACCTCCTTTTTAGGGAGACAGCATCCTTCCTCAGCTGTGGTGAATTGTAGACCTGCAGAGACCTCCCCAGTGCTGGGAGCGGAGCAAAACCAGTGACTAAGCTGTGTCTGGGATGCCGGAACTGGCTGCCAGACTGGGGAACAGTGGAGCACGGAGGGGAGAAGGAAGGACCTGCGGTAGCTGAGTCAGCCCTCCAGCCGGGATGAGGGCTGGGTTATCGACTTTGCCTGCAATAAGGCTGCATGCCCACGCTGCTGCTCATGTTGGACATCTGTTCTGGGGGTGGGGGGCATGCTTTGCTCCCCCTCTCCCATCCCCTAGGCTGTTCTGGGAGTTGGACCTCACCATGGTAATGGGGAGGGCCAGCTCTGCCCAGGCTCTTGGTGGCTTTCAGAAGGGGGCTCCTGGACCAAAAGGGAGCCAGAAACACATCCAGAGCATCTCCCTCTTCCTTTCCCTCCTCCTCTTCTATTACCTCACCCCGCAGGCATCCTTCCAAGATGCACCGGGCTCTCTCCTTCTCCCTCATTTAATATTATTCTTCTTCGATCTGCTGTGGTCCCCCCCATCTTGCCCGCGAAGCACAAAGCCCCTCTATCTCCCGTTGAGTCCTCTGGACCTGGGGTGAGCGTTTCAATTGACAATCGTGCCATTGATCTGTGTGCTGATGCAGTAAAATGCCAGGCAAAGGGACTCGGCGGGGTTAGCCAGGCTCTGGAAATGAGCCTGCTGTCTTCTGAAGCTCTGGATTCCATTTCGGTGCGAGGATGGTGGCAAAGGGTCATGCCTTCCCCCTTCCAGGGGGTCAGCAGCGTCAAAAGCAGCCTTGAACTCGCTTGTTTGGGACGTAGGGTGGGCTGTTAGTCACTGCAGCAGGAGAAGCAGAGTTGACCGAATCGTTTGCCTTGAGCTAAGGAGTTAGAGTGGGGACCAGACTTTTTGGGCTAGCCAGAGGGCTGATGTGGAGGCACCTTGCTCACTGAAACACCTTTAAAAAGCTCCCTTCCAGATCGAGTTAAATCAGTGCTGGAGCTGTAAACATGCTTCCGGGCCCTGGCTAAGCAAAGCTGTTTACGCAGTGTAGTGATTCAGTGCGGTCCCTGGGGAGCAGTAGGATAAATAATACGTTGGCGCCAACCAAATTATTGTTTTGGGCTTGTTTGTTTCTGGCTGTTTGGAGAGAAGTTGTGTCCTTTCAGGTCTGTACAGCTCTCAGAGCCTGAGCTTAAAGAGAGAGGTAGCATTGTGGGGGGAAACACCCCCCCTGAAAAGGAATCCAAAGGTAATAGGATCATGTGGGTGAGGTGGAGGAAGAGGAGCTGTGGGTCTGTGTAATCTGGGATTAGCAGGATATTTAGAGGCCATGCTTGGAAACAAGAGCAAAGTTTGCTTGAGTCCGGCAGAACCTGCTTTTGTGGTGTGTGGATCATGGGTTGTTGTGCTGGTGGTGGTGGGTGGGTGGGGGAAAAGGGCTTTAAGGGCTCCAACGTGCATAGGGGTTGGCCTGAGCCTGTGGCTGGGATTTCCCTGGCTGGCTGGCAGGCCTGGCTGGCTTCCTGCTTGTAGGGCCACTCAGGCAAGTGTTGCAGTCACTTAACCGTAGGGGTTGGAAGGGACCTTCAGAGCTCATTGGGTCCAACCCCCCTGCCAAAGCAGGGTCCCTAGGACAGGTCACACAGGTCGGCGTCCAGATGGGTGTGGAATATCTCCAGAGAAGGAGACTCCACACCCCCTGGGCAGCCTGTCCCAGGGCTCACTCACCCTCACTGGGAAGAAGTTCTTCTGCATATTGGTGTGCTCCAACTTGAGGCCATCACCCCTTGTCCTGTCCCCACAGACACTGAGAAGAGGCTGGCCATTTCCCCCTGTGTCCCACCCTTCAGATATTGATAATCATTGATCAGATCCCCTCTCAGGCTTCTTTTTTCCAGGCTGAACAGCCCCAGGTCACTCAGCCTTTCCTCGTAGGGGAGATGCTCCAGGCCCTTAACCATCTTTCTACCCCTCCCCTGGACTCTCTCCAGGAGATCCCTGGCTTTTTTATACCAGTCCCTCTGAAAATACTCAGTGTCACCCTCTCCAGCAGGCAAAGCACACGTGCTCGGGAATGCCTCCGAGTCCTTGGATGGAGAAAAGACAGTAGAGCTGGGGAGAGGACAGGGACCATCACCCAGCTGGGCTTTCCCCCCACCTGCCCACGCCCCAGATTCCCACCGCTGCCGTGCAGCCCCACGGTCTCCGTGCTGTGGTGCAGAGGCAGGGCAGCCCAGAGGTGTTGCGTGAGCGAGACTGCGGGCAGCGATGGTTTCGGTACAGTGCCACACCTCCACGTGTCCTGTCCCAGCTGAGGTGTCCTTGCGAAACAACGGGCCCACAGCCATGGCTGGGCTTCCCATCACTGCACAGCCAGTGGTGGGAACGCTTTGCTGGCTGGGTACCACTTAACCCCGTGGGGATTAGGGATCCTGATGCTGGTACTAAAGCAGAGAGGAGGGGGCAAAAATCCCCCCACAAATCAAGCAGGCGTTCAGTAGCCATAGTGACCTCTAATAAGTCTTGTGGCTCTGCGGAGACTTGGTGGGACCCGTGCCCGGTGTCCTCTGGGCAGAGGGGGAGTGCTGGGCTGTGCAGAGCTTGCCCTTTGCCTGTCCTGCCCATGCCCCTATAAATAGAGAGGGACACGTGCCATTGATTAATTGCCTGTCTGTGCAGGCAGCCAGCTCCGGAGGCGAGCGCAGCCTTTGTCTGCTTGGAGCAGCAGTGCTTGCCAGGAGAGAGGCCCCCCTCTTCTTTGGGAAAGGGAAAGAGAGCTGAAAACACAGCGCCCTGGCGCACTGAGCAGAGGTCAGCCCTGAGAGGAGACTTTTTGCCCCCTTGGAGGATTAATCCCTTGGGGGATGTGTGCTGTGTGTCCTGTCCTGGAGCTCAGCCCCTGCGCCATCCTGGGGGGGCTGCGGGACCCACAGACCCCATCGAGGTGCAGGGTCAGCCTCCCACGCCGAAGCTGGCAGCACGAAGTGGAAGAGAGGATGTTTTATAGGAATGAAGAGCTGGAAAAGCCAGAAAGGGAAAGAGGAAGGCAAGAGGGGAGGGAGGACAGACAGTTCTTCCTCCTAGCTGAGCCCAGAAAGCTTCCCATCTTCAGCAAGAGGGATTGTGACACGGGTTGTAGGTCTTGCAGCTCACTTCTCGTTCCCGTCTGGGCTGTGGAGCCCACAAGTTGCTATTTCACATGCACCCTGCCCCTGACACAGGTGGACTCTGGCCTGGGAGCTCCAAACCCCCTAAGTCTCTCCAGGTCCTTGGAGGGAGGATGCTAGCAGTGCAACTGGAGGCTGGCAAGGACAGGTGTGATGCTGGGCTCTAGGCTGGCAGGAGATGATCGGCCCTGTGCGTGCAAGGAGGCTGATCCCCAGCTGCAAAGTTTGGGAGCTAAACCTTAGCCCTGTGTTTGTCAGGGGATGGGTGGAAAAGGGATGGAGCCCTGTGTCTGAGGGCTGGGAGGCGGAAGGCTCTTAGCCATCAGAGCAGGAAGATGCAGAGACAGTGCTGAGGATCTCAGAGCCATCTCCTCTCCTACAAGAGCTTCTACACTGAAGTTGCCCTTCCTTTTCCTCCTCCTCAATGGCCAGCCAGGCAGGAGCCGCTCCGTTGTGCAGCTCTCCTCTCCCCTGGGGCCAAGGGGACAATAACTCAGCTCTGAGCCTGGGAGCAGCCTTTCCCTGCCTGCCTGGCTCTGGGCCAGCCATCCCAGAGGGCTCCCAGCCCCTTCTCCTTGTTCTTCCTCATCACTCAGCACCCAAGGAGAGGGAAAGGGATGAGAGCTGGCTGCGGATGCTCTCTGAACTGAGCTGTGTTTTCCCTCATGAGTGTCTCCCTGTGTCTCTCCCAGGTGCTAAAGAATACGTGTTTCCCATGAGGGAGAAGTACCCGGTCTTCTACCACAAGGAGAACAGCTCCGCCATTTACGTCGGGGGCGAGGGAAAGCTTTATTACTACGACTTTGCAACCTATGAGAACTACACGGTAAGGACACTCTGCTAGCAGCTGTGGCCCTGGAGCCCTAGAAGGAAGCGTCCAGCATCCATCTCGCATCCCAAATGCTGGGTACCTCGCTCTGTAGCTTGGCCAGCAGCAAAATCAGGTCTGGAAGGGTCTGGTTTCTGCCCAGCCTGCCCCACCCATCTGGGAAGCCCTAATTTCAGTGTGATGAATGGCTGTAGCAAGGGGGAAGTCTCCTGTGTTAGCCGTGGGTGGGTTCTTCCCAGGCTGTGGTCCTTCCTGAGCTTGTGGCTGTCACAGAGGGAGGATTGTTTCTGGTAGGGACCTTTTATTTAGCCTGAGAAGGGATGCTCGTGAGAAGGGGTGCTCGGGCTCACGTCACTGGGGAGTAGTTATGTTCCCATCCCTTTTCATTGTCAGAGCCCAGCCCGTTTTCCCTCAAAAGCAGGAAGTTTGGGATCAGCTGGGCGCTGAGGTAACAACAGGAGGAAACTCCCCTGGTTGGCTTTCTCATCGCCCTTTCTTGTGCTTCTCAAACAAGGTGGTTGACGCAGAAACTTTCCTTCTTGTTCCCAGGAACAGCATGGTTCCTGTGTCCCAACCCTCATCCACAACTGAACGCCCATTCCCCACAACAGGTCCTCTCCCAAAATCCTTCGGAGAGCAGCCCAGGCTGGCTGCCAGTCATACCTGTCACCTTGGCCCTGCATCCCCACTTTTCCCCATCACCTTGAGGGCCAGAGAGATCCAGCACAGCCTCTGGGGAAGAGGGCTGTGTTGCTGTGCTTAACAACCTTCTTGCTGACGTGCTTCCTTTACTTCTTGTGTAGAGATGGGGCTGAGCCCACATCACTTGGCTTTTGGAGAGGAGGAATTAAAATGTGTTCTGTTCTCTTTGATCCTAGGAAAACTTCCCAGTGAAAAATGAAGGACAGTGCGTGATGCCGGGGAGTTCGGTAGGTCCTGCCTACAGCTGGTTGAGGGAGGGTTGGAGGACTGCAGGGGAAGGAACTTCTTGCTTCTCACATGCTCTCTCTGGGTGAAGCCCAGGAGGTCATATGAGATGATATCTGGTTCTCTCTGCTGGTTTTAAGAACCCTGAAAAAGCTGTGAATCCACATAGCGTTGGGCTCAGAGCCGTGGGGCTCTGCTCTGCTGTTGGCAGCTGCTCATGCTGCTCTTTGTCTTGCAGGAGGACAACAAAAATTACCTCACACTAGTGGAGAAGTATGGAGATGGGCTGTTAGTGTGTGGGACCGGTGGCTGCGCCCCTACCTGCTGGAACCTGGTATGTTGTGTGGCTCCCTGTGAGGGGACTAGAGCAAAGCCCATGCCCTTTTGCATTGTGATACCCATCTGTAAAACAGCACCTTGCTTTTGCCCCTCCTCCTTCTCAGAATGCTCCGAAATTCCCAAATGCCAGCTCCTTGGGGCTGCTGATGGCTCCCCTGAGCTGATCATGCTTAGGGACTGTTTCTGTCCTTACCCAGACACAGAAAAAAGAGAGTGCTGCTTGGGATGGGAGAGGTATCGCTCCTTTCACCCCGGACTCCAACACCCTCGTCGTCGTTGATGGTAAGCCTGTTTTCAGTCTGTGTGGGGAGGCCAGGCTCTCCCTACCAAAAAGGGGCACCTTGGGGCTGCTCTGAGGGCTCCATCCCTCTGCTCTTCATCCCTTGGTGCCTCTTGTTTTCACCTTCTGGGACAGAGCATGGCACAAGGTTCTTTGTTCCTGTGCAGGGTATGGGGATTGAGCACGTGGGAGGGCAGAGTGTGATGGAAACGGCAGGGAAACAGGGACCTCCACCTCTCTGAGCCTGGCAGAGGGACGGATGAGGCTCCTTCCCAGAAGCAGAGCAAGGATCTGTCCCTGACACTCTTTCAGGAAGAGGACTAGGGGAATCCTGCTAGGCCTACTCAGTGCTAGCAGTGAGGACTGTGGGTTTCTTGACCTGTATCCACCACCACCTCTGTCAGTCCGTGTGCCCATAGAGTCCTTGGCTCTTTGCTTTTTTCTCACAAACTTTTGTGCCCTCTCTGGAGCCCGCTACAAACGAGCCTTCCCATCCCACAGGTCATGACATCTACTCCACCATCAAGAAGAGCCAACAGAACGGCAAGATACCCCGGTTCCGTCGAGTGAGGGGGGGTGGAGAGCTCTACACAAGCGACACGGTGATGCAGAGTAAGTACAGGGAAGATCCCAAAGGCATGGGATCATGGGATCGCAGCACAGCTTGGAGGAACACCTCTCTGCCCAGCTGGGGTGTAGCTCCAAAGTTGGGGCACCCCTTGAGCTGCGGAGAGGGCTAGTGCAGTGCCCAGTGGTTCTCTCCAGCTCTCTTGCTCAGGGTGGGGATGGGGAATTTTAGTTCTACAGCTTCTGAAATGAAACAACTGAGAACGGAGTTTCCTCTAGCTTGGAGTGAGATGGGGAAATGGAAAGAAATGGGCTGCAAGTTCCTTGTGAGATGCTGTAAGGAAATAGGGTTGTGTAAAGGTGCCCATCAGCTGTTCTGCTGTGGCAAGAAACAGGAAGGAAAAACTTCCTTGTGAAAGAAAGGATGGGCCCTCCTCAATTTCCATCAGCTTATTGCATTGGCTTCCTCCCAGTCTCCCCAGTGACACTGGGAAAAACAGGAGAATGTGGAACCCCAGACATCATGGGGGCAAAACAGAACTTGGGAACGCAGAGGGGCAACCAAGGCACCAGCAAACAAACCAGAGGGACCCAGAGCCATGAGGCTGATGCCACACAGAGCTCCGTGCCATGGGGACATGCCAGCTAATGATGCCCAGAGGGACCCTGTGGCTGCCGGGGATGCCCTTTGTGGCTGTGGTGGTGTTAATAGGGAGAGTGTCACCGGGCTTTCCACAGCACACAAACACCGGCCGCCACCAAGGGAGCCTTCCTCCAGTGAGAGCAAGGAGGGGGAGTGGGTTTCCTTTGCTGCTAAGCAGCTGAGCTCTGGGGACTCTGCCTTCAAGGGAACAGGGGTGTGGAGATAGATAGGAGGGAGAGGAAGGGGAACCCCTGGGAAGGTGGCACATGGAGAGCGGTCTGTAGCGTGGTGGCACCAGCCGGGCGGAGGAGATGGGTTGTGCTTGGGCCCTGTCCTTTGCGGGGGGGCACAGACGGTTTGTGTTCCCTCATCCGGCAGATGGTTTGCTGGTTCGGCTTTTCAGATGAAACCTGTGTGTTCTGGCCAAGGTTTTCAACAGCTCACTTCCCTTTTCAGATCCTCAGTTTGTCAAAGCCACGACGTTAAGGCACGAAGAGCCTCACCAGGACAAGATTTACTACTTCTTTCGGGAAGACAACCCGGATAAAAGCCCTGAGGCCCCTAGAAACATCTCCCGAGTGGCCCAGCTGTGTAAGGTACCACAAGAACAGTGTATGGTGGGGAGGCAAGAGCATTACGGGGGTCTCAGGTGGATATGCCAGATTCCGTGGTGTTACAAGCACATGATTTGGTCCCTCTGGCTCAATTCTTTCCTCTGCCATGGAGTCTGTGTGGGGTGCAGCCACGTCCTTCGGCCTTCCCATTCTCTGGCTCCAAATCATCCCCTGATTATCAATCCAAGATAGTTGATGTCGGGGGGAGCCTTTGTGGTCTTCTCAGCCAGAACCTGACTCCCTGCTTTCCCTCTTCTCCCAGGAAGATAAGGGGGGAACCAGTTCTCTCTCTGCTTCCAAATGGACTACCTTCCTCAAGGCCACCTTGATTTGCGTTGACCCGGTCACCAAGGGCAACTTCAACTGGCTGCAAGATGTCTTCTTCATCCATGCGCGTAACTGGCGGCACTCCAAAGTCTATGGGCTCTTCACAAACACCTGGTGAGGGTCTTTGCAGAACAGGGCTGGGGGTGTATGTCCTGTCCCAAGGGCAGAATCCATTCCCTCAGCCCTTGCATCTCTGGGAGGCACACGTGGCCAGCGAAGGCACAATGCACACAGCCGTAGGGGTGATGGCCACTGTCTCCCTGACCCTCTCGTTGTCTCGTTGCCCGCAGGGGAAGCTCTGCTGTTTGTGTCTACTCCTTTGGGGACATTGACAACGTGTTTCGGACGTCCAAACTCAAAGGCTATCACGGACCCAACCCAGAGATCAAGCCTGGGCAGGTGAGAGAGCGATAAAAGATGCCTGTGGGAAGCAGAGAGGCCAGATGGGCTGGTTCCTGCTCGGCCACTGCTGGGGCAGGGGAGGGGAGTGGAGGGGATGGTCCTGCTACTGAGCAGCCAGGTAAGAGCTGGGGCAGGAAGGAACATCTCTGGTCTGAGGTATCAGCACTGTGCCCCACCTTGCTCCCCATCCAGCCCCATCCCTAGTGACCCGCCTGACTCTGACGGTGGCTTTTGTCCCCTTCTTGGCGCAGTGCGTTTCCTCTGGACAGCACACCCCGAGTGAGACCTTCAAGATAGCTGACAGCCACCCGGAGGTGGAGGACCGTGTGGAACCCCTCTCCCCCACCAAAAGCCCTTTATTCCACAACAAGCACCGCTACCAGAAGATCGGGGTGCACGAGGTCTCTGCGGCTGACGGACACCGCTACAATGTGCTTTATCTGGCAACAGGTATCAGGAATTGTTCTCTTCAGAGCTTCCCGGTGTTTGCTTTCCCCCTGAGGGCAGGGAATGCAAGGAAAACAGACGAGACACCCCCCACACACCCTGTGCAGAGCTAAGCAAGGGGGCTGCGTTCCCAGCTTGGCATATGTTTGTCAAGCAGCAGAGAGCTGCCAAGTCCCCCTACGGCTCAGTACAGCCAATTTGGCTGTGGAGGCAAAGCCAGGCTGAAAGCTGTATCCTGGCACGTGGGATTTACCCGCTTGTGCTGCGGTAGGTCCTGATCCAAGCGTTTTTAAGGCAAGGGTTAAGGTTAGCACAGCCCTCCCCAGGTGCAGCTTTAAGCAGGAACCCTTTGTCACAGGACCCACTCGATGTGGTGTAACCGTGCAGGCTTCCTGTGAGGCCACCAGCTTGGTGACACCAGCAACTTGATTGTATTGCTGTATCTGCTGCTGGGCCTGGGGCAGCTGGAGGTGCCGGAGGTGCTGCAGAGCTGAGCCAGGGCAATTCAGCTGCAGGTGAACAGGATGGAGGGCTATAAATTTTTGAGCTGAGGCAGCTGCCCCGTGTTCCAGAAGATAAAGGTCTCTAACCCAGCTCTCCCACCTCCCTGCATCCCTTTACTCCTCAGCATGCTGGGATTTGTTCACTGGCACTTGCTGAGGGACTTCTTGAGGCTTCTGTTATGGGATGTGTGATTAAAAAACCCTGCAGACGGCTCTCAGTAGGTGGCCTGGGTTGGATTAGGGCCCACACATGCTCAGGATTGTTGGTATCTTGCCGAAAGCGGCAGCTACGCCTCTCCCAGCCCCGCCAGGGAGCTTGCTCTGAGGTGCAGGGCTTGACAGGGCAGCTGCCCACCCTTCCTGGGGTGGGCACAATGGTAAGAGCTAGCACCTTTTGGGGGGTCCTAATCCCTTCTTGACTTGGGGTCCCACCTTTCACCTTCTCCTAGGTGGTGGTGGTGAAGGGAGTGATAGGAAGGGGAAACAATGAGAATTCCCTTGTCCCCTCTGGATTTGTCTTTCTACCCCCTCTGCCAAAACAGCCTCATTCTTTCTTCAGTCACCAGTTTGGGAGTGTTTAATGGGGGGAAGGGAGCCAGTTTAGTTAGCAAACCAAAAGCCAACCCCCCTCAAGTTTCAACTTGAGGCGAGAGGTGAGCTGAGGCTCCTGCAAGAGCGGGTGGGTGATCAAAGGGGAGCGGAGGTGGAGGGGGAGGTGTGCACTCGGCTGGGTTTCTCAGCTGTGTTTCTCTTGGCTCAGGCCCGTTACACCTCTGCTGATCAAATCAGACGCTGCAAGGTCCCAAAAGGTGATGGGAAATGGGGTTTCACGTGGCCGTCTGGGTGGGAGGATGATGAGGATCTGCTGTGGGAAACTTTGCTATCTGGGGGATGGTTTTCTGCAGAGCAAGCAGGGGAGGTCCTGTCTTCCCTGGGTGGCTGGTTTTAGGAATTCAGTCAAGCTTTAGCTCTGCAGATGGGCTGGTCCTGATCTAGCTTCCCCAGCCCTGCTGCCTTGCCTTTCCCTTCTCAGCCAGCTTCATCAAGGCTCTCCCCTCTTTTCTTTCTAGACAAGGGATCCATCCACAAGATTGTGGAGCTGCCAGATGGGGTGCAGAACATCGTGGAGCTCCAGGTCTTCCCAAAGAAGGATGCGATCCAGTCCATGATCCTGGACCACAGCAGGGTGAGTCCCTGCCTGCTCTGTAGGAAGGAAGATGGGGTGCAGCTGTAGCTTTAAAAGCAGGCAGCAAGGGAGACAGGGCCAGATGGTTTAATGGAAGTAGCCTCTGGGTGACCTTGGGGGTGGGTCCTGCTTTGCTAAATCCTTTCCAGACACCTCCTGTTCCCTGGAGGTGAGGGAAGAAGGAGGCTGGGAGTACAGAGTTCTTCTCTGCAGTTTCCCTCTTGTTGTCCAGCTCTCTGTTGGGACAGCACCAGTGCTCCATCCCAGAGGCAACAGCTCCATCCCAGAGGTGACAACACTCCTGTCACTGATGGAGCAAACTTATTTACACATGGAGTTGTTGAGGGAAGGTCAGCAGCTTGTCCCACTGCAGGGACAAAGATCCCAGATGGTGAAACCCTCCCCCTGGTACCGCAGTGAAGCTGGAGGAGAAGCAGGGGACACTGTGACGCAGCGCCCAGACGCTCAGCCCCTCTGTTTCCCTCCCACAGGAGATGCTGTACGTTGGCTCGACAGACAGAGTCATGGAGATACCCATGGCCATGTGTGGGCTCTATCGCAACAACTGCGACAGCTGCCTGCTGGCGCGGGACCCCCACTGCGGCTGGCTCAACGGCACCTGTCGGACGGTCGATCCAAACTGGTATGTCTCACCCACAGCTTGCCACCTGTCCGTCACCTTCTGCTGGGTGCTTTCATGGCAGAAATAAACCAGAGAGAGAGAGAGATGAGCCCGCTGTGTCCCAGCAGGAGTGACACAGATGTCTGTGCTGTCATCCCCCCCCAAATCCCATACCGCTCCATGAATCCCCCTGACTCTGTGGAGGGAAGAGCTCACTGGGGTTTGAGCACCCAGCCCCTTGTTTTGTGTTAGGAATGGTTAGAAGCTCTCCCATCACCCTGTGTCTCCTCTTTGTCATTCACCAACCACCTCTTAAGTGCAGCTGAGGAGTGCGNCCCAGAGCCAATAGCTGGTGTTTAAACTTTCTTCCTCATCTGACCCACCACATCCCTTAGGAATTTCCCCTAAAAGCTGCTTCCCTGGCATTAATACTTATTCCCATCTGCCAGGGAGGTGCGGCAGAACCTGAACCTGGACCCGTGGCGAGGAAAATGCCAGAAGGGGGATATTAAGGAAGGTACGTAAAGGTTCTGAGCTGTAGGCCCTGTGTGTGTCCAGGGGATGTTTGAGTCAGGCTGGTCGATCCTCAGGTCTTGCTACAGCTTGTGTGAGGTGGTGTAACTCCTTGTTGGGGAAGTGGGAAGCACCACGTGAAGGCTCTTAATGAGAGCACCCAGCGAGTCTCAGCTTGGAGTTGATGGATAGATAACGTGTTTCTGAGCCGGGTGAGGGAGCACCCCATCTGCCTTTGCTGATATTTGGGGAGCAGAGTCCCCATGGACTTCACTCCAGCACAGGTCAGGTCCTGTTGTTGTCATTGGACTGGTGGCTAAGAGAGCCAATGGGATCCAGAGTGTGTCCAGCAGGTCAAAGGAGGTGATCCTCCCCCTCTACTCTGCCTTGGTCAGGCCCCACCTGGAGTACTGTGTCCAGTTCTGGGCTCCCTGGGATAAAAAAGACAGGGATCTCCTGGAGAGAGTCCAGAGAAGGGGTATGAAGATGATTAGGGGCCTGGAACATCTCCCATATTAGGACAGGCTGAGTGAACTGGGACTGTTTAGTCTGGAGAAAAGAAGACTTAGGGGGGACCTAATTAGTGTTTATAAATATCTTAGACATGGGATGCAGAGGGAACTAGCCAGCCCCTTTTCAGTGTCTGTGGGGACAGGACAAGGGGCAATGGCTGTAAACTGGAGCACAGGAAGTTCTGCACCAACATGGGGAAGAACTTTTACACAGTGAGGGCGACAGAGCCCTGGGACAGGCTGCCCAGGGAGGTGGTGGAGTCTCCTGCTCTGGGGATATTCAAGTCTCGTCTGGACGCCTGTCTGTGCAATATGAGCTGGGGAGCTGCTTTGGCAGGGGGTTTGGACCCCATGAGCTCTCGAGGTCCCTTCCAACCCCTACGATTCTGTGATTCTGTGTGAATGGCCGTGTAACGTGTCCTCACCCACCCAGCTGTGCTTCCCTCCAGGCTTGGGGCAGCAGGGTGGAAATCTCTGTCTCACCCTCCCCTTCTCCATCTCTTCCAGCAGCCGACTATCAGACCATCACGGTTGTTCCTTTCTCCCGCTACTACCTCAACTGTCCCATCGAGTCACACTACGCCACCTACAACTGGTACCACAACAACAGCCTCATCAAGACCTGCAACACCACCCACCCGCAGCAGGACTGCTTCCACTTCATCCAGAACGTGAGCCACATTCACTACGGCCACTACGTCTGCGTCTCAGAGGAGGATGGCTTCAGGCAGGCCCTGGTGAAGGAACGCTTGGTGAACCAGCTCAGGTTCATGTCCCAGAAGGGTCAGGCCACCATGACGCTTGCCTCTTGGCTGCAGCTGCTCCTGATGGTGATTTTGGTGGAGCTCTTCCACTGAACACGACAGGGCTCTCTTCCCACCATCTCGACTGCTGCCGCTCTCCCTGCACCTGCTGTCCAGCTCCTGAGGCGTTATCCCCATTCTCTTTGCCATTCCTTGGATCTTCCACTTGGCCTACAAGGGTTCCTGGGCAGCCATCCCTCTGCAGCAGTGGGAGAGTTGTGGCGAAGAAGAAACAACTGTGGGGCCAAGATGGAGCGGGATTTGGGAACGGGGAGGGAAAGGGGGTACCCTAAGGTGCTGGGGGACAGTCACCCTACCCGGCGGTGTGACGGGGGAGTGGTTTTGGCCTCTCCCTGAGCTCTGTAGAGGTTATTGGCCTGAGCTTACCTTGGGCACGGACTTGTGCATGCACCGATCCTCGGGGCAGTGCTGACCTCCTCTCTGGGAACGTGCATGTGATGATAGAGGAGGAGGAGGCAGCGGCCTTCGGTCTGAACTGGGTTGATCTGCGCTTCGCTTCCATCGCGGGGACTGATGCCTCCACAGTTTTAGTGGCCAACATCTGTTTGGGGTTGGCAGGCAGCTGGAATGGCCCCAGAGTCACCCTCCGGGCTAGAAAACTGGGCTCTAGAAGGGGTTTTAGGGTTTGGTTTGTTAGTTTGGGAGTTGGTAGGTTGGTTGTTTGGGTTGTTTTACAGCTGGCTTTGACGTGGGAGGGAGATCTGGACTGAACACTGGGAGCCTGGAAGGCAAGGCCACGGATGGACCTAGCGCTTTGCATGGAAAAGCCTCAGAGGATGACTGGCTTTTGGGGTGTGGGGATTGGGGAGGTGGAAGCAGAACCCAAACCGAACCCCGGGAATCCCTGGGAAGGAGTTTTAAACGCACAAATCCTCTGTGGGCAGCTAAGGGCATTTATCAGTGGGCAGCAGGCAGCCCCTGCTCCCAGCACCTCTCCTCTGGAGAAGGGGCTGGACTTCCTCAGGGAAAAGAGGAGGCAGCCTGCCCATCTCAGGGTGATTCCCCAGGGGCAGTGGGGGGCTGTGGCTGTCCCCACCACCCAAAGCAGATCCCCCTCCCTCTCCCTTGCAGTGAGGAGATGGCGGGATGGAGGACCAGGGTTTGCCTCTCTTGGGCTTTTGAAGTCTCCGAGCAAGACTAAACTGTGAAAAAAGGGATGTGCTCTCCCTGCTGCTGCGGGCAGGGAGCCATCCCACGCCTTGGCCAAGCCTTTCCCGCTGAAACCACCCCCCAGCCTCCAGCTGTGTAATGGGGGGCAGCACATATCTTATGCTTCCAATAACCTGTCCCAGCGGCACAGCTCCCGCTCGGGGAGTGCTCGGGGTTGGAGGTCTTTTTGGCGAGGAGGGAGAGCTACCACCAGCCTCTCACAACCACAGGCTACGGATAACTGGCCAGAGCTTCCTACTGCACTACATTTTCAAGAAATCCCCTCCCTTGAGTCTAGAATAGAGCTTCTCCTATCCCTTTCTCAAAGCACTTTAACTTTAAACTAACAAATAACCTTATTTATTACCAACTGCTGATTCTACTCGTTGTATTTTATAATGTTAGAGCAAGTTTGACTCAGATTAGAGAGGGTGAGCAAGGCTACAGCTACCAAAAGAAGAAACCAAAACTGACCTTTCTGAGCTGTTAACCAAAGCTGAGAGTGCAACTCTTGGCAGAATAAAGAACCAAAACTGGCGATGAACCCGGCAGGATCTGGCTCTGGTCTCCCTGTCCCTCTCTACCCACACCTAAAGGGTCCCCTGCACCCTCTGTGTCTTACCCACCTCTCGGCTCTGGCCCCAGCCTGTCCCTAGTGCCCCTTGGTACCATCAGGAGTGAATTCCCATAGGGAAAAACTAAATCCACTGGAAAAGGGAGTGCTAGTGGTACTCCCCTCTTCGCTGCCTGTGGAAAATGAGGGATATAAACACCCTCCTGGAGCTGGGGCCACAGCATGGCCTTGGCTTTGAGAGCGGGGATGGATTTTGGGAAGGTGCTGCCCTTTAGGTGGTTTGGGAGAAAAAGGGGGTGATGGTTGATAGCTGGAGGGTGGGGAGGAAAAAGCCAGGCTCGGGGCGGGGGGAAGCAGGGAATATGGGAATTCCAGCTTGTTAAACATGCTGAGGAAAGAGAACCATCTCCCCCCTCTCTTTCAAACCCTGGCGGAAAATCTTAAGACATCAATTGTTGGGTAAGAGCCCATCCCCCCT